>JAUMHN010334998.1:0-41787 GCA_032360265.1 Heliamphora ciliata | reverse complement strand
CGTGGCCGTGGTTCTGGCCGAAGGGACGTTCTAGTCCCAGATGTTGGGGATGCTAATGCACCCCAAGGACCTGTTGCAGAGAGAGATCTGTTGCGTGAGATGGTCGGCTCCATCCGGCAACTGGCTGAGCCCTAAAGGGGAGGGAGACCATACCTGAGCCGAGGGCGACGGTTGCGATGCGTGAGTTTCTCAGGATCCCAATCCCACGGTTGCCACTAAGTGGCTAGAGCTGGTTACCAGGATTCTGGATTCGCTTCAGATTGAGGAAGATGATCTGAGGGTTATATGTGCTACCTTCCAACTGAGAGGGAGTGCTTACATGTGGTGGAAGTTCGCCAAGACCACAGTGGAAAGCACTTGGGAGGCATTCACGAAGGTATTTCTGGAGAAATACTTTCAAGCGACTCTAAGGGATTGATACCGAGAGGACTTTCTGTTTCTAACGCAGGGAACGATGACTGTGCTTAAGTACGAGGCTGAGTTTACTAGCCTGTCCAGGTTTGCACAGGAGATTGTACCTACTGATGAGTTTCGTGTAAAATGGTTAGAGAGGGGTTTGAGGCCCGCTATCCGAGACAGAGTGGCAGCGTTCAGGATGCAGGTCTTTACAGAGTTGGTGGAGACTGCTATGAAAGTGGAGGATACTCTGAACGAGACACGCAGAGACAAGGACAGCAGGGGTCAGTCAGATGGGGGACGTACATAGTTCCAGGGACGCAGGGACAAGCGTCGACGGACATCTGGTCTGAGTTCTTATCCAGTGGGGTCGTATCCACCACAGTCTTCTACATCTGCGCCACCCGTTGCTTCAACGGGAAGGTTGGATCAGAGAGCGCTTGTTTATCATAGATGCCAACGGCCAGGGCTTCGTGCGGCAGAGTGCCGGAGTGCAGCGCCTGTATAGGCACAGTCGTAGTCGAAGGCTCAAGGAAGAGGGCCAGTGGTATGTTTTGAGTGCGGCCAGTCTGGGCACATCCGTAGGGACTGCCCCGGAGGAGGGAGTGTGCGGAGTACAACAGGCGCACCAGCTGTTCTATCAGGCCAGGGGAGACAGATGTATTCACAGCCAAGAGCTTAGACGTCCCATTTTGTAGAGAGAGGAGCTTCAGTGCAGTCGGGCAGGCAGTTGGTAGGGCAGGGCCGCAGTGGGCCAGCCAAAGCTTATGTTCTTACAGATCCTAGTTCATCCAGAGCACCAGTTGTACCCGATGCTACCGCTACCACCTCCGTGATCAGAGGTACTCTTCTAGTCTTTAGATCATGGTCCAGTGTTTTTATCGACACTGGAGTATCACATTCGTTTATTTCTTTTGCTTTCGCATCTGCATTGGGGTTGCAAATAGATTGGTTGGGTAGTACCTTAAGTGTAGAGACTCCAGTCAGTGGGAGTGTGACGTTGAGTCTTGTCTGTAGATCCTGTGATTTGGAGGTTTTCAGTCGTTGTTTAGAGTTTAACCTTATCATTCTAGACATAATTGCGTTCGATGTCATCCTAGGAATAGATTGGCTGATCACTTATCGTGCCTTTATCGATTACAATCGACAGAGGGTAACGATTTGAACACCGGCTGGAGATTGCTTTTGCTTTGTGGGAGATTGGGATGAGGGTTTGATGTCTTTGCCTAGTGATGTGCGGAACCAGGGCAACCTGGGTTTCCTTTTCTCAACTCTCATGTTGGATGAGGAGGTTGGAGTTCGAGGAGAGTTACCTCCGGTAGTGTGCGACTACTCAGATGTTTTCCCTGACGATTTGTTTGAGTTACCACCGACCCGTGAGGTAGAGCTCTCTATTGACCTAGTTCCCAGAGCTGCTCCCATATCTATACTGTCCTATCGTTTTGCACCCGCTAAGTTGCATGAACTCAAGGTACAGTTGCAGGAGTTGTTAGACAGAGGGTTTATACGTCCGAGTACTTCTCCGTGGGGAGCTCCTGCTCTTTTTGGGAAGAAGATGGATGGATCATTGCGTTTGTGTATCAACTACAGGAAGCTAAATCAGGTGACAGTGAAGGACAGGTACCCGATGCCGAGGATAGATGATTTGTTCGACCAGCTGAAGGGTTCGAGCTGTTTCTCGAAGATTGACTTGAGATCAGGATACCACCAGTTGAGGATTAGGGACGAGGACATAGCGAAGACCGTCTTTTGGACTCGCTATGGTCACTACGTGTTTTTAGTTATGCCGTTCGGTCTGACGAACGCACCCGCTACGTTCATGAGTTAGGTGAACCGGATCTTCCATCCTTATCTGGATAGTTTTGTAGTGGTGTTTGTGGATGATATTCTGATATATTCACCTACTAGAGAGGCGCACGAGGATCACCTGCGGATTGTACTACAAACTTTCAGAGAGCACCGCTTGTACGCAAAGTACGAGAAGTGCAAATTTTGGATGTCAGAGGTGAGATTTTTGGGACACGTGGTATCGACATACGGGGTAGCTGTGGATTCGTCAAAGACTGATGTTGTGACAAGTTGGAAGCGACCGAAGAGTGTCTTTGAGATTCATAGTTTTCTGGGTTAGGCAAGTTACTACCGACGGTTCGTGAAGGAATTTACTAAACTCGCTTCACCGATGACGCGCCTAACGTGAAAGGGAGTTGTGTTTGTTTGGAGTGAGTCCTGTGAGTCAGCTTTCCAGGAGCTGAAGACAAGGTTGACTAGTCCACCAGTGTTGATTATTCCAAAGCGAGGCTTGGGGTATACGGTATACTGTGATGCATCACATGATGGTCTTGGATGTGTTTTGATGCAGGAGTGTAAGGTTGTAGCCTATGGTTCCCAGCAGTTGAAGACGCACGAGCAGAACTACCCGACACACGATTTGGAGTTGGCAGCTATGGTCTTCGCCTTGAAGACATGGCGTCATTATTTGTATGGTGAGCATTGCGAGGTTTCCTTCGATCACAAGACTTAAAATACTTGTTTTTGCAAAAGTACCTAAACTTGTGCCAACGGCGGTGGATGGAGCTGTTGGAGGATTATGATTTTGATTTGCAGTACCATCCAGGGAAGGCCAATGTTATGGCAGACGCGCTCAGTAGGAGATCTCACGGGTCGTTAGCTTATGGGGCTATACGTGAGTGGGATATGCTTGCAGATGTTAGGGAGTTTGATTTGTGCCTCAGGGAGATCGCGATAGGTGCCACCTTATTTTTTGTAGTTACTCGACCAACATTGATAGCATGTGCACTAGAGGTTCAGCGGACGGATCAGGAGTCTCAGATGATACGAGACCACGTTACTAGTGGCGAGGATACAGTAGGTTGGAATGTGGGTTCTGATCAAAGTTTGAGGTTAGCTGGGAGGTTGTTTGTGCCAGAGTCATGCCGAGCTAATCTTTTACGTGAGTGTCATCATTCTAGTCTTGCCGTGCATCCTGGAGGCACGAAGATGTACCATGACTTACGTCGTCAGTTTAAGATGACGGGAATGAAGCGAGATGTGATCCAGTTTGTTTCCCGATGCCTCACCTGTCAGCAGGTAAAGGCGGAACATCAGAGACCGGCAGGATTGCTACAATCGTTGCCTATATCAAAGTGGAAGTGGGAGCATGTCACGATGGACTTTGTGTCAGGACTTCCTCGGTCACCTAGAGGACACGACGCCGTGTGGGTTGTGGTTGATAGGTTGACGAAGTCTGTACACTTTCTCCCCATCCGACTAAGGGATTCGGTGGAACGACTGAGTAGCATATATGTCAGAGAGATTGTCCGATTGCATGGAGTGCTAGTGTCTATTGTTTCTGACCGAGACCAGCGCTTCACATCGCGTTTTTGGCAGAGTCTTCAGAAGGCTTTGGGGATGAACTTGATGTTCAGTACTGCCTTTCACCCCCGGATGGATGGTCAGTCTGAGAGGACTATACAGATTTTAGAGGATATGCTGAGGTCTTGTGTCCTTGATTTCAGAGGTTCGTGGGAAGATATCATCTACCGTTGGCAGAGTTTGCAAACAACAACAGCTATCAATCCAGTATTGGGTTGGCACCGTATGAAGCTTTGTATGGTAGACCGTGTAGATCGCCCATATATTAGACAGATGTGGGAGAGACCACAGTCTTGGGACCCAACATGGTGCGAGAGACAGCAGAGAAGGTTGCTATGATTCGCCACCGCCTACTAACAGTGTAGAGCCGCCAGAAGAGTTATGTAGATCAGAGAAGGCGACCTTTGGAGTTTACAGTGGGGGATCACGTTTTCTTGAAGGTCTCGCCACGTAGAGGTTTGATGAGGTTTGGTCATAGCGGGAAGCTATCACTGCGCTTCATTGGACCATTTGAGATCCTTGATAGGGTTGGAGAGGTAGCTTATCATTTGGCATTGCCACCTCAGTTAGCATCTATGCATAACGTGTTTCACGTTTCTATGCTTCGGAGGTATAAACCTGATCCTTCACATGTGCTAGATTGGGCTGAGCTGCAGATTGACGAGGATGCCACTTATGAGGAGCATCTAGTGAGGATTCTTGATACAAGGGACCAGGTGTTGCGAGGCAAAACCATTACTTATGTCAAGGTCCTGTGGCTTCATCGCGGGGCTGAGGAAGCGACATGGGAGCTTGAGTATGGGATGTGTGCTAGATATCCAGACCTGTTTACCTCGTGACCTTGTTGCGAATTTCGGGGGTGAAATTCCTTAAGGGGGAGAGTTATGAGACCCGAAACCTTGTTCTTTTATGTTATTTATATATTCGATGTGTTCGTCTCAGTATATGAATGGCATCGATGCATGGTTTATGCTTTAAAGTTGTAGAACAGCATGTATAAGTGTGTTATATGCTTTTCGGGGTTTGGTAGAGGCTCGTTTGGCTGGCGTTTGGACCAAAAACCTTGTTTTTCTTCACAAACCTGAGACCAAAAATAGTGAGGGAGTTCGGTCAACTGGGCTGCTGAGTTCGGTTGACTGAAGTATTTTTCTTGGGTTTGGTCGACTGAACGAGGGTGTTCGGTCCACTGAACTGTGGCAGTTCACGTTTTTCAAGGAGCTTTTGTCGACTGAAGTGGCCTCTTCAGTCGATTTTTGGCGTGTTTATAAGTAGTTCCAAGGGATGAAATGTTTGGAAAAGCTTTTTCTTTCCATTCTCTCTGTCTTCTCTCTAGCTTTAAGGGCCCGGGGCTTGGTTCGTTGTTGAATCCTTTGTAGATTCTTGCTATCGGGGTTGAGAGCTTCGCATCCAATCGGTCATATTCTCGTTCTGACGCTCTTCAGTTTTGAGACGTCGAGTTCTTAACTCTCCGAGGTATGATTCTATATCTTACTGCTGTATAAAGGTGTTTTATGTAATTATAAGTGTTTTCAAAGAGTAGAAAATACATCAAATGCTATTTTCATGTGTAACCGTGGTTTTTGGGTAAAAGTGGGGTTTTTACGCCTTTTCTCAGTTGCATGCATGTTTCGGGTACGTGGTATTCGTAGTTTTCAAAAGGAGGTTTGAAAACGAGGTCTTTTGTGAAATCGAGTGAAAAACGTCTTTTTGGAGGTTTGGAGCTAACCCGCGGGATTGAGTCTCACCTTTAAACGTTTTGTTGGAATTAGTTTTAGATCTCCATTTTGATGGATTGGATCTCCTTTTATACATGTGTTGTATAAATCATTTTACGAGTTTTCGTAGTTGAGCTATGGGGGTTTTAAAATGTTCTCCATAGATGTACCGTGAAAGTGTGTGTGTTGAGTTGGGCATCCATTGCTCGTTAGTGTAAGTCTGGAAACGTGTGCAGAGTAGGTCCCTATATGCCTTTGGGTTAATCCCCGTAAATGAGGTTGGTGGGTGCTTAGCGCCCTCGGGTTATTGTCCCGTAAACTAAGTGGTTATGTGGGTGCTTAGTGCCCTCGGGTGTGACCCCAAAAACTAAGTCGGTTACCTCTGTTAATGGCGTTTTTGTTGTAACTCCGTATAGAACTTGTCATTACTAAACCTACGGATTGAGGGTAATGGACGAGAGTCTATAGTTGTTACCTTTATCGATGTGGCAGAGTCGGTACATAGGACTATATTTATATCTTCTCCTCGGCTGAGTGGCCTGAGTGGAGCTTACTAATTTATTTCCAACTTTCCCTTAACTGTGGCATGATATCTGTTAGGATGATATGTATAGTTTGAAGGATGAAAAATGTGGGGTTTTAAGAGATAAAATCTTTTTGAGACTCGTGTTAGTCAGACAGAAAACTTGTGATTTTGGAAGGAAAACCTTTTTGGCTCCTGTGGTTGAGCCCGTGTATGTATAATTGCATAGCCTGCTTTACAGCTTTATTGTCTATGTTCTATTGGGCTTTGGCTCACGATGTGGGATTTTTGCTGTTAAACCTTTTCAGGTGAGCATGAGGAGTTAACCTAGTTACAGAGGTGATGGAAGACTTGCTATAGTTTTCTCTTTTAAGACATGTACTTACACATGTGACGCCTGTTGAGGCTGGTTTTGTACGGCTTTTGGCGATATGTTTATTCATGTATGAGATGCATGTTTTCAGTTTATGAGAGTTGAACTGTGGGGATCTTTTATCCAAATGTTGTACATTTTGATTATCAACTGTGAAACCTATTTTCTTAAATGGGTGTTTTGGTGGCCTTTTGCGTGACCTAGATGTTTGGGGTATGATAAGAAGCTTGTTGGAGAAGTTTTGGAAAATTTCTTTTTAAAAATATCTCGCTCCAGATATTTATAGGCCTACAAAATATTTTTTTTTGAAATCTTTTTGAAATTTGCCCCACAACGGTCTACGGCCTTGGGAACCTTCCCCGCATGCATATCTAAGCCCGGTCATGCATCAAAAGTAGTAAAAACATACTCAAACGAAAACACGTAACGCGCGTCCGAAAATGCCGAAAAAAGAAAACTGGTCAGGGTCTCACACAAAATATCCTCACTATGAATCAAAAGGTACAAAAGAAAAAGAGTTATTTCCTTTCCCTCAACAACATTACTCACCCTTACGGACTTTTTCCCATACATTTGGCGCCGTCCATCGAAAATCAGTAGCTAAAGTCCAAACCCGAAGGTCGAATGGAGGATCATCTCCCTGAGAGCGTCCCCCAGCGAAAGCGAATCCCATACGTAGATAATCCTGCGAGCTTAGACAAAATGGCAATGGCTACAGGCCCCACACACACCAATTTCGTAGAGCGAAGAGTGCAAGCAAAAGCCCCCAACGGAAGGACCTTACCAGCAAGGGCAAGCCTCGAAGATTCCACATCTTCTCACCCCAAAGGGCCCGATCCACTATCACAACGGCTAGCGCAAAAAAGTCCTAGCTCTGGCTTGGCCAAAAAGCCCTAACTCTGCCTAGGCAAAATGCCCTAACTCTAGTTAGGTAAAAAAGGCTTAGCTCTACCTATGCAAAAAGCCCTAGCTTTGCCTAGGCAAATAAACCCTAGCTCAGCCTAGGTAAAAAAAATCCTAGCATTGCCTAGGTGCTGGGTTCAATAGCCGATTTTAGCAAAAATCCCAGCTTTACCATGGTACCAGGTTTAGCAGCCGATTTTATCAAAAAACCTTAGCTCTATCTAGGCAAAAAGCCCTAACCTCATCTAGGAAAAAAAGCTCTAGCCCCGACTAGACAAAAAGCCCTAGTCTGGCTAGGCAAATAAACCCTACCTCAGCGTAGGTACACAAATCCTAGCTTCACCTAAGTACCAACCTCAATGTCCAACTTTAGCAAAATCAAAAGAAGCAACACATAGAAAAATAGAAATAACCATGGACAGGTAACTTTGAGCAAAAGTTTATATTTCATTAGCATAATTACATGTTTGGTTTACAAGAATTTCCAACTAGGGGAAGGCAATGGAGAACAAAGGGTAGGAACTATAGTGTCGGAGGGAGCTCGTGCCAGAGTAGGGAATCCATGGAACACCAGCTCGCGACTGTAGACACCCCAATTTGACCCCATCAAATGTTAGGTAAATTTGATGATGAAAATAGCTAGAATGGTGCCTCAGTACGATCCTCGAAAAATGATCCAAGCTTGGTATTTGAACCTAATCATCAAAACCTTCAAACCAGTGAAATCATCATTGAACCGCTACATTGAACCATGGGGTCGCCAACTCTATTGTGGCGACCGCTAATAGAACCTCTTGGAAGCTTCACCTTTTTGTGGTGACCGCCATGTCCATACCCGGTGACCGCCAACTCCAACCTGGCAACCGCTAACTTGCATAGAGGCGACCGCTATAAGAAGCTTGTGGAATCTTTTCAAAAGTGGCGACCGCCAACTCTGGACCTGGCGACCGCCAATTCCAAAAATTCTGACGTGTCCCAGAACATGTCAGCATCTCATTGGTTGAAGAATTTTACAAATATCGTACCCCCTGGTACATTTTGAAGATAGAAAATTAGAGAGAAGTTTAGAAAGAGAAGCTCTGCTAAGTTGCCGAGCAATCCCGAGCCCCGACGCCGACGCCGAAACCCTATCGAAGTACCGAGGCCGAACCTTCAATACTGAAGTTCTGAAACCCTAGCTTGGATCATCGCCCGAGGACAGAATTGCCCACCACCATTCCCCAACTCGAGGATTCTTTACCGATTTAGGTATTTTGCTTAGATCATCGGTTCTTCTAACTCCATTTTCTATCTCTTTGGAGTGACCGGGTTAATTTGATCATTTTATTTTGATTACATTCTTGCATTGCTTATATAGTTGCTACATTTATATTTGAATTCAAGTTTTAGCTTATTTAGTTTACTTGTTTTATTTATTTTCATATTTGCATTAAGTTCAATTAATTTATTAATTAGTGCTAACATTTTTTATAATTACAACTTGTTAATGTTGTTAATTGTTATAATCAAGGCACTTACATTATGTGAATGTAATTATCAATATTACATTCATATATTCCAATTAAATTGTTGTGCTTATTTTTTTTTTTATTATTATTAGTTTAATGTTCCTTTTTTTATATAGTTAATGTTCCTTCACAAGTTTTTATTTTTCATTTTCTTTTCTTTTCTTTTCCTTTTTCTTTTAATATAGTTTAATTTCCTCATAATATTTTATTTATTTTCGTTTTCTTCTTATAATGTAGATTATTCCTTTCAATGTACTATTTTCTTTTTCTTTTCTTTTTCTTGTAATATTAAGTTAATATCATTTTCTTTTATTAGTATTAGTTTACTATTGTAGTATTTATTTATTTTTTCTTTTCTTTTCTTTTCTTTTAATATTAGCTTAATATCCTTTTCTAAGTATTTATTTTCCATCTTCCTTTTCTTTTCTTTCAATAGTAGTACAATTTTCTTTTCTAGTATTTTCTTTTTTTTACTTTCTTTTATTTTATTAGTAGCTTTAATTTTTTTATAATATTCTACTTAGTATTTCTTTTCTTTTTCTTATAAAGCTCTATTTTTTTTTCTTTTTCTATAGTTTTATTTTTCTTATATGGTACTTTTCTTTTATTTTATTAAACCCAAAAATCATAAAAAATTATTTTAACTTAGATTTCATCTTTAAGTATAATTTTCCATTCTTTTGTTTTCTTTTCTTTTTATTTTCTTCTGTCTCTTTTAAAAAATATAAAATGTGAATAGTTAGCTTTTTCTTTATTAGTTTAATAGCATTTTTTAACCTTTTTATTCTTTAGCCTTTTGTACACTTTTTGATAATATGTCCATTTTTACCATATTTAGTATTAGCAATTTTTAGTATTTACTTGTTCTTTTATTTGAAATCATGCTAGTTTGGATTGTTTAAATAATATTGTATGTGGGTGTACTCCATGTATCCTTTAGTTAGAAATTGCATGCCGTAAGATTTAGGACTTTTATTTTGATACTTGTTTTATTTGGTGTTCTATATACCTATGTTATATACTTTTCGTATTTGATTTTGGATGTTCTCTATTTGCCTCCACTTTCTTTATTTGCATACATTTGAGAAATCTTATTAAATAACCAATAATGATTAGTAGAGGCCAACCTTATGATTGGGCAAATGGGGTGTCTAACACCTTTTTCGATTCGTACCTTAGCTCCTGATTCGTACCTTAGCTAACGAACCCTCTTTCTCTAGTTAACATTTTCAAAATCAGTAGCCATTTTTGTTTTTTTTTGTTTTTCTCAAAAACCAAGTGGCCACTCCATTTTCAACAAAAAGTGATTTTTAAAATTTGATTTTCAAGGCGTTAAAATATTTTTCAAACATCTTTTGAATCCGATATTTTTAAACATTCCAAACAACCCCAAAATCCGGGCACCACAGCATTTTCTGGTAACTCCGTTGGGGCTAATTTATAAAATCAAATAAGAGGGCTAGACTCGAAAACATCATTGGTTCTTAATAAGAATTTCTCATTTGCATTTTTGCATGCATGTGCATTGTTTTCCAAACCCCCCTGCCTGGTCGACTTGATATCCTAAATGTTCATCCGTTTCGGGGATTGTTAAGAAGGCGGGCAACCCTTACTGACTGTATGCTATCATAGGTACAGTAAAAGAGTTCAGACGTACTGTCTGACCATGTCCTGCATGGGAGGTATATTCCCAGCTCTATTCAGAAGGTACCCTGTTCGATTGACTAAAATTGACCTTTTTCATATGGTAGCTTAGAACCCCTTATTACGTGCTGCTAACCCTAGTAGAATTATATGTTTTCTTAATTGTATGTTTTGATTGCATATTGTTAGGATTGTTTGTTTGGGCTTAAGCTAGTTTCTTTTCTAGGTTCGGCTCGAGGTTTCTATGATCCTTTGTTTAGGTTAGCTTTTCGCCTCTGGGTTCTTACCCAGGTTTTGTTCTTCACCTTGTTTGGTTTTCACGTTGTAGTTTTCTTCCCGAGGTTATACCCATGTTTTGTTTTAAAGCATTTAGGATAGTTCCTCTCTCTTTCGGGCTCTTCCCGGGTTGTTGTGTTAGGCTCGCTTCCTTAGAACCCTTGTTATATCTGTGTGAGCTAGTCTTGCTTTCCTACCAGAGTGCTGCCCGTTAGAATCCTAGATCGAACCGGTTAGAACTATTTTCTTGACGGAGTGCTGCCCGTTTCTCCATTTAGAAAAACCTTCTCTCTAGAATTTAGTTGATCCCCTTCTCAGCCATCATTCTGGTTTTTGGGTCATCCTATTGTTATGCTGCCAATATGTGCCCAGCAGAGGCATTATTTCAGCATCTGTGATTATCTGTTTATGATCTGCTGTTTTGGGTATCTTGGAATTTGGCTATTTGTCGTCAGAATTTTGTCTAGAAAAGTATTTGATATTGGTCATTCTGCTTTTGGGATCCAGGTTTTCTTCAGGTCGAGATCATTGAGCTGGGAAGATTACAGTCCACACGCGTCTAAGCAAGATCAGGGTCAGGCACACTCTATAGAATATCTGAACAGCCAGCTGAGTCATTGAAAATGTTAGAGAATGAAGTTAATTTGACAGCTCTGATGAGAGCTACTACTGAGATGCAGAGAGCTGTGGAGCAGCAGACTCAACCTCACAACCAGTGTCATGCGCAAATTCGGGAGATTCAGGCTCGTCTGCCAGGTGCCAACGGATAGCCGAAAGATATAAACGAGAACAGTGAAGACTTTTGGAATGATAACTAAGGATAGAAAGCATCTCAAGTTGTCGTACCACCCCGGGTTCCCCGACACATCCCGGTGGAGGAATAAATTACGGCCCAGACTAGGAAATTCGCTCTGGCAGAGAAGATCGATCGAATGGAGAAGGTGCTGAGAAAGGCTAAGGGTGTAGAAGATACATGCTGGATGTGGGCGGTTTATGTTTATTCCCAGACACCAAACTATCCTAAAAATTCAAAATGCTGGAGGTAAAAAAATTTAACAGAATCGGAGATCCCAAAATTCATCTCCGAATGTATGTTGGTACCCTATCGCCAATGGGAATTGATGACCAGCTGAAAGCCCAGCTCTTTCACTGACCTCTTTCTAGGGCAACCCAAAAATGGTTCCTCTCCTTCGATGTAGCAAAGACCAGGACCTGGGAGGACATAGCTACGGCTTTTGTCAATCAGTACAATTATAATGTTTAGCTAGACAAAACCATTCAAGAGCTAGAGACCACTCGTCAAGAAAGCAAAGAGTCGTTTGTGGACTTTCTGATGAGGTGGAGGGGAAAGGCAGTTAAAATGACAGACCGACCAACAGAAAGGAACATGTGAGGATTTTAGTAAAAAATTTGCAATCCCCCCTGAAACGCTATCCGATCACACAGCCGCTCTCCACATTCGAGCAGTTGTTTGATGCTTAGGTTCAGATAGAAGATGCAATCCAGTTTGGTGATATCGAGGAGTCCGAGCCGAGTCAAAAACAAAAAGATCTTACCCATCCAATGTCACGCTCTAAACACTAGGGTCACGCAAAAGCCCACCCAAACACCGTTTGAGAAAATAAGATTTGTAGTTGGAAAATCATCAATTCAAAAATATACATCATTTGGATAAAAATTCCCATAGTTCAACTCTCATTAATATTAAACATGCAATCTCATACATAAATAAATATATCGTCTCATGGCATACAAAACCAGCCTTCAGAAATAGGCATCATATGTTATGTACATGTCCAAAATAGGAAAACTACAGCAAGCTCTCCATCACCACAAGCCTCTAGGTCAACTCCCCGTGGTCACCTAAAAATATTTTTATAGCAAAAATCCCACACCGTGAGCCGAAGCCCAATAGGAAAAGACAGTAAAGCTGTAAAGAAGGCTATGCAATTACATGCACATAAGCTCACCCATAGGAGCCAAAAAGGGTTTTTCTCTCAAAAACCACAAGTTTTCCATCCAAAAACCACAATGTTCATCCTTGAAACTATGCATATCATCCTAACAGATATCATGCCACAGTTAAGGGAAATTAGTAAATAGACCTGATCTTTTTTCACCCGGATCACACAACCGAAAACATAACATTATTTTCTCACTCGGAACACACAATCGAGGAAAAAATAAAATGATAAAATAGTTTTCTCCACTTGGGTCATACAGCCGAGGAGAATACAGCAAAATGAGATCCTATGTACCGACTCTGTCGCATAGACACAGATAACAACTATAAACTCCTACCCATTACCCTAGTCACCACTTAAGGCCCACTAGATAATGACAAGTTCTATACGGAGTCACGGCAATGTAACCACTTAGTTTATAGGACCACAGCCTATGGTACTAAGCACCCAACCACTTTGTTTACGGGACCTGAGCCTGAGAGTACTAAGCACCCAACCAACCTGAAGGCACGTAGGGACCTACTCTGCCCACGTTTTCAGACTTACGCCGAGGAGCAATGGAAGCTCAACTCAACCAACACACCCATTGTCCTGGTACATCTATGGAAAACATTTAAAAACCCACGTAGCAGTTTTACATCGCATGTATAAAAGTAGGTCCAATCCATCCACATAGAGATCTACAAGCATGTAACAACATAGTTTCACAAAATTGAGACTCAACCCCAAGGGTTAGCTCCAAACTCCAAAAGCATGTTTTTCACCAAAACACGCCGTTTTCAAACCTCCCTGTGAAAACCATAGATATCAACACATGCAGATCATGTATAAAACTAAGAAAAGGCGTAAAACCCACTTTAACCCAAAACTAAGCTTTAAAAACATGAAAATCATATTTAATGTATTTTCTATCCTGTGAAAACACATATAATTACATATAACACCCTCATAACAGTAGTAGGTCATGAATCCTACCTCAAAGAGCTAAAAGCTCGACGCCTCAAAACTGAACAGCGTCAGAACGAGAATTCATCCGAATAGATACGAAGCTCACGCCACCAACAGCAAGGATCTGCTATCGAACCACCAAAAACAAAGCCCCGGGCCCCCCAAAAGCTAGAGAGAAGGTAGAGAAAAGGTGGAGAGAGAGATTTGCTTCAAAAAGATATTTTGAGTCTGCAAAAAGATATTTGTAGCTTTTACAGATTTTTGCGCCCAGGCCCCACCGCTCGAGCGCCCAAGAACTGCTCGAGCGGACCCCTTGCCGACATAGACTCTGCCACACCATCGCTCGAGCGCCCAAGCACCGCTCGAGCGGTCACCTCTCGGACCAACACTCTGCCACCAGCCCGCTCGAGCGAGCTCCCCACTTCTCGAGCGGCCATTGCTGGGAGAGAAACTGAAAAAAAGGCAACCAAGCTAAACCCCCCACATGCATAACATGTATAAAACCTATACAAAACATGCTGTTCTACAACTGAAAACATAAACCATACACCAAGAAATACATAAATGGAAAGGAACACATCGACATATATAAATATCTCAAAAAGAGACAGGTTCGGGTCTCACAACTCTCCCCCCTTTAAGGAATTTTGCCCCCAAAATTCGCAACAAGGTCATGAGGTAAACAGGTCCAGCTATCTAGCATGTATACCAAACTCAAGTTCCCAAGTCGCTTCTTCAACCCTGTGATGAAGCCATAGGATCTTGACATAAGTAATTGTTCTCTCCCGTAACACCTGCTTCTTTGTATCAAGAATCCTCACTGGACGCTCCTCATAAGAAGGATGGGGCTCATACCTCCAGAGCATAGAAACGTGGAACACATTATGCACAGATGCTAACTGAGGTGGCAAAGCCAAACAATAAGCAACCTCGCCAACTCTGTCAAGGATCTCAAAAGGTCCAATGAAACACGGTGATAATTTCCCGCTACGACGAAACTTCATCAAACCTCTGCGTGGTGAGACCTCTAGAAACACGTGATCTCCCACAGCAAACTCTAAAGGTCACCTCCTCTGATCTGCATAACTCTTCTGACGGCTCTGTGCTGTGATTAGGTGTTGGCGAATCACTACAATCTTCTCTGTCGTCTCCCGCACCATGTCAGGTCCCAAAACTGTGGTCTCTTCCATAACTGTCTAACATACGGGCGACCTACACGGTCTACCACACAAAGCCTCATACGGTGCCATTCTAATACTGGACTGATAACTATTGTTGTATGCAAACTCTGCCAACGGTAGATGATCTTTTCACGAACCTCTGAAATCTAGAACACAAGTCCTCAGCATATCCTCTAGAATCTGTATGGTCCTCTCTAACTAACCATCTGTCTGGTGGTGAAAAGAAGTACTGAACATCAAGTTCGTCCCCAAAACCTCCGAAAGATCTGCCAAAAGCGCGATGTGAAGCGCGGATCTCGATCAGAAACTATAGACACTGGCACTCCATGCAACCTGACTATCTCTCTGACATACAATTGACTTAGTCTCTCTACTGAATCCTTCACGCGAATGGGGAGAAATTGTGCAGACTTCGTCAACCTATTGACCACAACCCATACAGCGTCGTGTCCCCTAGGTGACCGAGGTAGTCCTGGCATGAAGTCCATCGTGACGTTCTCCCACTTTCACTCTGATATCGGTAACGGTTGTAACAAGACCGTCGGTCTCTGGTGTTCTGCCTTCACCTTCTGACAGGTAAGGCATTGAGAGACAAACTGGATCACGTCTCTCTTCATTCTCATCCAATAGAACTGACGACGTAGGTCATGATACATCTTCGTGCCTCCAGGATGCACTACAAGGCGAGAATGATGACACTCACATAACAGATCAGCTTGGCACGACTCTGGCACAAATAACCTCCCTGCCAACCTCAAACTCTGATCTGAACCCACAACCCATCCTACTATATCCTCTCCACTAGCAACTCGATCTCGTATCATTTGAGTTTCCTGATCCTTCTGTTGGAGCTCTAGCAGACGTGCTATCAATGCTAGTTGCATAACTACTGAAAATAAGGTGGCACCCGTCACTATCTCTCCAAGATACAGATCGAACTCTCTAATCTCTCCAAGCATGTCCCACTCACGCATAGCCACAGAAGCTAACGACCCATGAGATCTCCTACTGAGAGCGTCTGCCACAACGTTGGCCTTCCCTGGATGGTACTGCAAGATAAGGTCATAATCCTCCAATAGCTCCATCCATCGTCGTTGGCACAAGTTCAGGTCCTTCTGTGAAAATAAGTATTTCAAACTCTTGTGATCAGAGAAAACCTCGAAGTGCTCGCCATAAAGATAGTGACGCCATGTCTTCAAAGCAAAGACCACGGCTTCCAACTCCAAATCGTGTATCGGGTAGTTCTTCTGTGCGTCTTCAACTGTCGAGAACCATAGGTTACAACGTTTCCTTCCTGCATCAAAACGCACCCAAGACCATCGTGTGATGCGCCACAATATACAGTATACCGCAAGCCTCACTCTGGGATAATCAACACTGGCGCACTAGTCAACCTCATCTTTCGCTCCTGGAATGCCAACTCACAGAACTCACTCCAAACAAACACTACTCCCTTCTGTGTCAGACGCATCATCGGTGCAGCAAGTCTCGCAAAACCCTTCACAAACCGCCGATAATACCCTGCTAAACCCAGAAAACTACGAATCTTAAAGACGCTTTTCAGTCGCTCCCAACCAGTCACGGCATCTGTCTTCGACGAATCCACTGATACCCCGTCTGATGACACGACGTGTCCCAAAAATCTCACCTCAGGCATCCATAACTCACACTTATCGAACTTTGCGTACAAGCGATGCTCTCTTAAAGTCCATAGCACGATCCGCAGGTGATCCTCGTGTGCCTCCTTAGTGGGTGAATAAATAAGGATGTCATCCACAAACACCACCACAAAACTATCCAGATACTGATAGAAGATCCGGTTCATCAAACTCATGAACGTAGCTGGCACGTTTGTCAGATAGAATGGCATAACCAGAAACCCGTAGTGACCATAGCGAGTCCAAAAAGCGGTCTTCGTTATGTCCTCATCCCTAATCCTCAACTGGTGGTACCCCGATCTCAAATCAATCTTCGAGAAGCAGCTCAAACCCTTCAGCTGATCAAACAAATCACCTATCCTTGGCATCGGATACTTGTTCTTCACCGTCATCTGATTCAGCTTCTGATAGTCGATACACAAATGCAAAGATCCATTCTTCTTCTTTGCAAACAGAGCAGGAGCTCCCCACGGCAAAGTACTCGGACGTTTAAACCCCCTATCTAGCAACTCCTGAAGCTGTACCTTGAGTTCACGCAACTCAGCAAGTGCAAAACGATAAGATGGTATAGATATGGGAGTAGCTCCGGGAACTAGATCAATGGAGAACTCTACCTCGCAGCTTGGTGGCAACTTAAACAGATCGGTAGGAAAGACATCTGGGTAGTCGCAGACCACCGGAGGTAACTCTCCTCGAACTCTAACCTCCTCATCCAACATGAGGGCTGAAAAGAGGAAACCTAGGTTGCCCTGGTTCCGCACAGTGCCCGACATAGTCACTAAACCCTCATCTTAATCTCCCGATAGGTGGTCAGCTAATCCATCCCTAGGATGACATCAAATGTGATCATGTCTAGAATGATAAAGTCAAACTCTAAACAACGACCGACGACCTCCAACACACAGGATCTACAAACAAGACTCAACGTCACACTCTCACTGACTGGGGTCTCCACGCTGAAAATACTACCCAACCAGTCCATTTCCAACCCCAAAGCAGATGCAAAAGCAGATGATATAAACAAATGTGATGCTCCCATGTCGATAAGGACATTGGCCCATGATCTAAAGACTAGAAGAGTACCTGTAATCATGAAGGTGGTAGCAGCAGCATCGGTCACGACCGGTGCTTTGGATGAACTGGGATCTGTAAGAACATAAGCTCTGGCCTGTCCACTGTGGCCCTAAACCACTAACTGTCTGCCCGACTGTATCAAGGCACCTCCTTCTGTAAACCTAGATAGCTGGCGTCCCTAGGTTGATGGAGTAACTAGCACTCCAGCTGTGCTTTGCATGCTCCCTCCTCTAGGACAGTCCCTACGGATGTACCTAGATTGGCCACACTCAAAACACACAACTGGTCCCCTCCCCTATGCCTGTGATTGTGACTGTGCCTGGACAGGCATTGGACTTCGGCATTCTGCCACATAGTGCCTTGGCCGTTGGCATCTATGACAAGCAGGCGCTCTCTGCTCTGACCTACCCACTGAAGCTGTGGAAGGCACAGATGTAGAGGACTGTAGCGAATATGACCCCACTGGAATAGAACTCAGACCAAATGTCCGTCGACGCTTGTCCTTGCATCCCTGGGATTGTGCACATCCCCCATCTTGCTGACCTCTACTGTCCCTGTCTCTGCGCGTCTTGTTCAGAGTATCCTCCACCTTTACAATAGTCTCCACTAACTCAGTAAAAACCTGCATCCTGAATGTCGCTACTCGGTCCCTGATAGTGGGCCTCAAACCCCTCTCGAACCGCTTCGCACGGAACTCATCTGTGGTCACAATCTCCTGTGCAAACCGGTATAGGCTAGTAAACTCCGCCTCATACTCAATCACAGTCAGCGTCCCCTGTGTCAGAAAAGGAAATCCTCTCTATATTGATCCCCCAATGTCGTTGGAAAGTATTTCTCTAGAAATACCTTCGTGAATGCCTCCCAAGTGCACCCAACTATAGTCTTGGCAAACTTTCACCACATGTGAGCACTCCCTCTCAGCTAGAAGGCAGCAAACGTAACCCTCAGATCATCTTCCTCTATCTAAAGCGTGTCCAGAAGCCAGGTGACCAGCTCCAGCCATTCAGTGGCTACCATGGGATTGGGATCCCCAAAAAATGTAGGAGGGTCTAGACGGTGGAACTCACGCATCGCTACCGTTGCCCTCGGCTCGGTTACACTCTCCCTTCCCCTAGTGGCCTCAGCCAGTTGCCGGATGGAGCCGACCGTCTCACGCAACAGATCTCCTTCGTCAATAGGTCCTGGGGTGCATTAGCATCCCCAACATCTGGGACTGGAACGTCCCTTCGGCCAAAACCACGGCCACGACCTCGGCCTCGTCCTCCCCGCGTAGACATAATGCTAAATAAAAGCAATATAATAGGATAAGCATCCATACAACATGTTATTGCTAACGTAAAAGACAGATCACATATAAGCATGCTAACACATAGCCACTTAGATCATGTCAACACTTATCTCACATACCGAGGAGAATCAACAAGAAAGACTTGTCCATCTAGACCACCTACTCAGATTCCTAGCTAGAAATCACATCTGCAAAATGCGTCTCTAACTTAGCTCCTGAGTTTGTTAATCCAAACACCCGAAGGCCAGCCTAATCAATCCTAAGGCCCAATCTCCATACCCACAGATACACAATCATCATGCTACACAGGCTATCATGCTTATGTAAGAAAACTCTTGAACACATGCAATCAAGCACACATACATCCTCACAAGGTGATGTACCTTTCTTCCCATGGCTCTTAGGTATTCGAACCCAGAGCTTTGATACCAAGTTTCACGCCCCAAATACCAGGGTCACGCGAAAGCCCACCCAAACACCGTTTGAGAAAATAAGATTTGCAGTTGGAAAATCATCAACTCAAAAATATACATTATTTGGATAAAAATCTCCATAAATCAACTCTCATAAATATTAAATATGCAATCTCATACAAGAATAAATATATCGCCTCACGGCGTACAAAACCAACCTTCAAAAATAGGCATCACATGTATAAGTACATGTCCAAAATAGGAAAACTACAGCAAGCTCTCCAACACCACAAGCCTCTAGGTCAACTCCCCGTGGTCACCTGAAAATGTTTTTACAGCAAAACTCTCACACCGTGAGCCAAATCCCAATAGGAAAAGACAGTAAAGCTGTAAAGAAGGCAATGCAATTACACACACACAAGCTCACCCACAGGAGCCAAAAAGGGTTTTTCTCTAAAAAATCACAAGTTTTCCATCTAAAAACCACAATGTTCATCCTTGAAACTATGCATATCATCCTAACAGATATCATGCCACAGTTAAGGGAAAGCAGTAAAAAAACATGATCTTTTTTCACCCAGATCACACAATCGGAAACAAAACATTATTTTCTCACTCGAAACACACAACTGAGGAAAAAATAAAATGATAAAACAGTTTGCTCCACTCGAGTCACACAGCCTAGGAGAATACAGCAAAATGAGATCCTATGTACTGACTCTGCCACACAGACATAGGTAACAACTATAGACTCCTACCCATTACCCTAGTCACCACTTAAGGCCCACTAGATAATGACAAGTTCTATACGAAGTCACGATAATGTAATCACTTAGTTTACGGGACCACAGCCCGAGGGTACTAAGCACCCAACCACTTAGTTTACGGGATCTAAGCCCGAGGGTACTAAGCACCCAACCAACCTCGTTTACGAGGACTAACACGAAGGCACATAGGGACCTACTCTACGCACATTTCCAGATTTACACCAAGGAGCAATGGAAGCCCAATTCAACCAACACACCCATTGCCCCGGTACATCTATGAAAAACATTTAAAAACTCACATAGTAGTTTTACATCGCATATATAAATGTGATCTAATCCATCCGCATGGAGATCTACAAGCATGTAACAACATAATTTCACAAAATTGAGACTCAACCCCAAGGAGCTCTAAACCTCTAAAAGCATGTTTTTCACTAAAACACCTCGTTTTCAAACCTCCCTTTGAAAACCATGGCTATCAACACATCCAGATCATGTATAAAACTAAGAGAAAGCGTAAAACCCACTTTTACCCAAAACCAAGGTTTAAAAACATGAAAATCACATTTAATGTATTTTTTATCCAATGAAAACACATATGATTGCATATAACACCCTCATAATAGCAGTAGGTCTAGAATCCTACCTCAAAGAGCTAAAAGCTCGATGCCTCAAAACTGAACAGCATCAGAACGAGAATCCGTCTGGATGGATATGAAGCCCACGCCATCGACAACAAGGATCTGCTATCGAACCACCAAAAACAAAGCCCCGGGCCCCCCGAAAGCTAGAGAGAAGGTAAAAAAAAGGTGGAGAGAAAGAGATTTGCTTGAAAAAGATATTTTGAGTCTCCAAAAAGATATTTGTAGCTTTTATAGATTTTTGCGCCTAGGCCCCACCACTCGAGCACCTAAGAACCGCTCGAGCGGACCCCTTGCCGACATAGGCTTTGCATCACCACCACTCCAGCGCCCAAGCACCGCTCGAGTGGTCACCTCTCGGACCAGCACTCTGCCACTTGCCCGCTCGAGCGAGCTCCCAACCGCTCGAGCAGCCGTCGCTGGGAGAGAAAGTAAAAAAAAGGCAACTAAGCCAAACCCCCCGTATGCATAACATGTATAACACCTATACAAAACATGCTATTCAACAACTGGAAACATAAACCATACACGAAGAGATACATATATGGAAAGGAACACATCGACATATATAAATTTCTCAAAAAGAGACGAGTCTGGGTCTCACATCCAATAACCAAAACCATCCCACCTCTTTCACTAACCCTGCATCTCGCTCTAACGAGGTGAATTTGCTAAACCCCCAATCAGATCGATCGAATTCTTCACCTTCATCACCTCCTCCCAGAAACAACCAGTCGTCGCAGCCAAAAATGCCAAGGAGAGTTTTCACTCCCCTTAATACCTCTCTGACCACGGCCCTGAATCGACTTGTTGAGAAAGGGCTAATAAAGCTTTTTGATCTAATGCCGCCTCATATCCCTTTACCACTACGCTACGATACCATCTAATATTGCTCATACCATCAAAGCCATGGACACCTAATCGACAACTATCTGAAACTCTGCCATGATATTCAGAATCTCATTAACAATAAGATCATTCCACCTCCATCTGTACCGAATGCCACAGCTGGTTTTTAAATTCTTACAATTTGTATGATTCAAGTCTTTAGTCAAGTCAGAATCTTATAAATTTTTGCTTTGTTTAGATCAGTTAGATGTCGAGTTCGAGGGCACGTCTGTCTGTGCACCCTCTTATTTTGTTTTCGATTTTGTAATCCCTATTCTCTTTCATATCAATGAAATAAATGAAAGTTTTGATTATCCTGC
Source organism: Heliamphora ciliata (assembly GCA_032360265.1). NCBI lineage: Eukaryota > Viridiplantae > Streptophyta > Magnoliopsida > Ericales > Sarraceniaceae > Heliamphora > Heliamphora ciliata. Next base: position 19,935 of record JAUMHN010334998.1, on the reverse strand, counting down.
TTTGCTTGATTTATTTTGTACACTTTCTGATGATTTTAAATTCAAAGGGGATGTCCCCGAAGAATTATAAGTTTTAATAAAAAGAGAAGAAGAAATACGTGCCCAACTAATAATTAAAGAAACTTTGTTAATAAATCTGGATAATAAAATTAACCTACAAATTGTCAAAATTGGTTCTTCTTTATTTTCAGTTGAACGTGAACAATTAATGACTTTATTAAAAAAATTTAAAGACATCTTTGCATAATCATGCGAGGATATTTCCAGAATTAATCCCGATATTATCGAACACCATATCCCTTTGTATACCGATGCCAAATCGGTCAAATAAAAATTGAGAAGGATACGACCAGAATGGGCTCTGAAAATCAAAGAATAAATCACTAAGCAGATCAACGCTGGATTTCTTATGGTAACCAAGTATCTGAAGTAGGTGGCCAACATTGTGCTGGTCTTGAAGAAGGATGGATGCATCAGAGTCTGTGTGAATTTTTAGAATCTCAACAAGGCTAGTCCGAAGGACGACTTTCTACTACCGCACATTGACGCTTGGTACATAGCACAGCGGGGCATGCTTTTTTATCATTTATGGATGGCTTCTTCGGGTATAATCAGATTCTAATGGACCCTGAAGATAGAGAAAAGATGACTTTCACTACACCGTGGGGCACCTACTACTATCGTGTGATGCCAAGGGCAACCTATCAAAGAGCTGCCACTACCTTGTTGCATGATATGATACATAAAGATGTCAAAGTGTATGTGGGTGACATAATTGTTAAGTCCAAAGATCGAGACGACTATATCTTAGTGGTGCAGCAATTCTTTTAAATGATCAAGAAGTGTAAGACGCGGCTCAATCCTCAAAAGAATAGCAAAGGAATTGGATGGAAGAGCTTCTCTTATTCGATGAAAGAAGACTACAAACTCTGTTCAACGTACAAGGGTATCAAAGGATGATAGCCAAAGCGTACTTAGGACCTGAGAGAAGGTGACTTGGTTCTTAAGGAAATCAAGGCTCCTATTTTTTATCCAAGAGAAAAGTTCAATCCAAATTGAGCCAGGCCGTATCTTATCAAGACTATTTTGACCGGTGGTGTCGCAATCATCCTGGACCTGGATGGCAATACGTTCACCACTCCAATCAACTTGGACCAACTTAAAAAAAAAATATACTACCCTTAAGATAAAAATAAAGATAAAATAAAAAGCTCACTGAGTTAAAAACCAAAAAGGCAACCCAGGTAAAAGTTAGAGCAGCCTGCAAGGTCGAAAACCCGAATGGGCGACTTTGGCAAAAGTTAGGGCATCATAAAGGGAGAGTGTCAATACCCAAGAGTAAATCAAGCTCGAACTATGTTATAGCCAGATTCCACTTTTTGGGATACATAGGTAGCTTCGTTTAAGACCACCTTCTTTGTTTTATCCATCTTTGAATTCGAGTAATGATCAATGAAAATTTATCTTTGAGTTTTGATAATAAAGTTATTTAATTGCACGAATCGAAAAACTTTAAATAATTGGGAACATTTTTCAGATAAACGTGAGATTTTCATTACTTCAGCTGCAATCACAAGGTTTTGGAAATAAAGGACAGGCACGCAAGTCCCAAACTTTATATAAAGAAGAAAGCTATAAAATTCTACAAGCAAAATAGATCTCTCAGATCTTCCTTCTCTTCGATACTTGTTCTTCTCCATCTTCTTTGTTTCTGCTCTCTTTATCCTAAACCAACCACGCCTTGTACTCCTCAGGGATCTCAGTATGGGGCAGCTCCTGCATCTTCATTAGTGAACAAAATGGCCAAGCCTCCAGATACCATGCCAGAAATGGGGACTGAAGGGAAGATGAATTAATACGACCCCATACGCCGTGAAATATGATCTGACCTCGACCAAATTGCCTCATGATCTGGTGTGGATAATAGAAGGTGGATAGCCGTAGACCAATTGGCAAGACATCTGGATGGTCTATAATGGTCAAAATCATAAAAGAGATCTACCACTAAGAGCACTATCAAGTAATGTCTCTTTCAGTTAATAAAGAAAGATATTATCTCTAAGCTGCCTCAGTAGCGCATATCAAATAAAAAGGACGATAAACAAAGGCAACAATGTTGTATCCTTTCAAACCCTATTTTTGTAGAAGAGTTACTTTCTCTATCAGCCAGATCTAAGAAGAGATAAAAGAGGTAAAAATCGACAGAAATTAGCAAAAGGAGGGAAGAGTGGAGAAAATGAGAGATTTAAGTTTCAGCTTGGAAAAGCAGAGGACTACTGACAAAAGACGTGATTACACCCGGGTAGATAACACTAGACCAATCAGGGTCTCAGCCAAAACTAGGGACACAAAGTCCTTTTCTACCTTTATTTGCTTAGCAATGTCCACCAGAATAGTGCTAACTCGGCCGTCATAAGAAATTAGAAGGCACCGGGCAAGCAGACAGATGCAGAGAACATAATAGCACCGCAATTGGAAGCTAAAAGGGCACCATAGGGCAGAGTTTGTGTCCAGTGAATCCCCATAGACGAAGAAAAAAACCTCTTGGCCAGTCAGACCACAAGGATGCATGATGAACATGGAAGGTATTAGCATGAACTCTTGTGGGACGAAATTAAGAATGATGGTAAACTCCTCTATAGTGGGGCATAACTTTTCAAGACGAAAGTAGAAAATATGAACCCGTGGATCCTAAAAGTTGTGTAGCAGCCTTCAGCAATGTTTCGTTGATCCAAGCCCTGGTACGGCAGGCAAACTTCTTTCAAATCCTAGTCATATACGAAGCGTTGTCTAGGTCCTAGGTTCGTAAAACAACCTTTAGGTTCCCTAAGCCCTGGTACGCCAGGCAAATCTTTCAAGCCCTAGACAAACTAGGCATCCTAAGCCCTGGCACGTAAGGAAAATTTGTCAAGCCCTAGGCAAACTAGGCACTCTAAGCCCTAGCACGCCAAGTAAATCTCTTAAGCCCTAGACAAACTAGGCACCTTAAGCCCTAGCAAGCCAGGCAAACCTTTCAAGCCCTAGAAAACTAGGCACCCTAAGCCCTAGTACGCTAGGCAAATCTTTTAAACCCTAGAAAATTAGGCACTAGTTTGTGATTTTTGAAACCCTAAGTTTGAGTTTGGTGATAATGAGGGTTGGATCTTGGATTTGTGAGGGATTTAACATTAACCTATCATGACATTGTTCTATCTTGTGATTGGAGTGAGAAATAAGAATTTAGGGTTTGTGTTTTGGGGTTAGACTATAGAAATTGGGGCTTTTGGATTTAAAGGTGTTGTATGGTGAAGTTCACATGATTAATAGTTAAATTGAGGGTTATCATAACCTATTGTGAATTTAATTCCCTAAATTCATGTGACGTATATTGATATCGAGTCAAAAGAGGGTTTTGTTGAATACAACCAATAAATTTGTGAATTTGAAGTCATGTGATGAATAATTCGATTTTGCGCCGAGATTAATGGAAATGTGGATGATGGAATTGTATAATGAAATGGGTTGGTGAGAGGAACAATTTGGGTTGGACTCACATGTGTGTGTTGTGTTGTGATATGTTAAAAGGACCGATTTCGGAATTGTTTAAGGTTGGGCACGAGTTGCACCTCGATGAAAGTCGAGAAAACTACGCAGATTGAGTTCTCTGCCCGTCGGCCAGCAACCGGGAAAATACGTATTCGGGTTCTCTGCTCGCTGGCTAATGATCGGGAAAGGACGAAGTTAGGTTCTCTGCCCACCGGCTAGTGACCGGGAAAAGACATTAGTCGTGTTGGGGTACAGAACATACCGTTACCTCATGGGGCCCGTGTGGCCGGATTGAGTGTAATGTTACGTGGGTCTATACGCTCGTCCGACGCCGGTGCCTATGTTTTTTAACTATAAATTGGTGAAACATGGAATGAGTTTGTAAAGCGTATGTAAGTGTGTGTGAGTAGTGATGAACTTGGGTCAGAGACACCTCAATTAGGTAATATGATAAGATGATGAAATGGTTTGGGCTAATTAAGAATAGTAAAATTGATGAATTAATGGTAAAAGATGAGTATTCCTATGGGTATGAAAGGAAAACGTGGAGTAACAATCCTTCTACACGAAACTCGGTTATGCAAGGAAAACCTATTTCAGAACAAATACTATGAAGTGATCAAGTTTATTCGTGCATCTTACATAACCATCTTCGCATATCATGCATGTATTCAATTTTAGTCTTGTTCCTACGAGCTTCGGCTCATGTTGTTCAACAACATATCAGGTAACGGCAGAAAGAAAGCCATGGAGTAAGACCAGTGGTCGATAGCTTTCTGAAAAAAGTTAATAGGATTATATTATTTCTTTGGATAGTTAACTTTTGAGAAATGAAAGTATATAGATGTAATCCTTTCTTTTCAATGGTTGGATTATTGTAATTTTGAACCAAATTACTATTGTAAGACTTTAGGGTCACATGTTCATATGGTGCATGCATGTGAGGATGCTATTATATTGATTGAGCTGGGTGTTTTGATCTCTCAATGAATGATTTTGGCAAAAACGCTTAGTTTATAATGAATGACAATTTTGTTCTCAATTTTGTATTTTCCTTCCTCGATTTTATCCTCTCAAAACAGGTTTAAGAAAATCAATCATTTGAATCAAGGTTCCAAGAATAAAATCATTTTCACAATTTTTTTAGCAAAAACTCTCGGGTGTGTCACCGCTCGAGCGGTGGGGTGTCCGCTCGAGCGGCCTCTGCTGGATTTCAACGTTGAAAATTATTTTGAACCAAGTTTCTCATAATTGATCTAGAGGCACAGATGGGCAATTTAAAGACAGTTTCCAAAGAAAGGATTTTTACATTGGGTTGATTCCAAAATTATAATTGGTATATATTAAAACGGGACAGGGGCGCTACACAAACTAAAACAATATTCAGAATTTAACACATGCAATCACAAAAATATTATTATTTTTCAAGTTTTTTGAAGTTATTAAAATATAGGCAGAATTTTATACTTCATGCATATTTTTTTCACTAAAATGAACAAAAGTAGAAAAAATATTTATTTTTCATTTGAATTGAAAATATTATAAAGAATTTTAAGAATAAAAATACTAACAATGGTATAAAATTGCTTACCTCTTGACAAAATTTTATTTCAATCTAAAATCAATAACTATGGCTTAAATTTACCAATGTCCGAGACCCGATCCCATTTTAATTTGAATAATTAAATATTTGGGTGATAGTTTACCTCTGTGATATTATGTTTGGGCATGTGTGCTTTATATATATATATATATATATATATATATATATATATATACACGTGTGTGTGTGTGTGTGTTTGTGTGTCTCCGTTGGGCTCATTAGCATTTTAACAAGCTTTGTTAGACCCACCTATGTACGCCGAGGTTCGAAAAATTTAATTCGGTGATAATTTTAAATTTCAGTAACTTTAGAAAATATAAATTTATAAATTAATATAAAGTTAAAATATTAATTTCGATATGGTGTGAATGTGTATACATGGATTATATATATCAAGGATACATAAAGGCTTTTTTGGAACACATGTTTAGGGTTAGTGGCATAGAGAATTGTGCAAAGCATCCAAAAGAAGCTTCCCTTCCACCTTAGTGGCCGGCCAACCCCTGCTCCCTCTGTCTTTTCTTCTCTCTCTCTCTCTCTCTCTCTCTCTCTCTTAAAGAATCTATGGAAGACAAAGCTTAAAGCTTACTTTCTCCTCATTTTTGGAGGCTTACGGCAAGGAATCGATCTATGCCCAACAAGGAAAGATTGTTCTAAGCGTCAAGAGCTTCAACTACAACCAAGCATAATTCGGATTTGGCGAGTTTAAGTTCCCACAGGTGTTTGGATCTTGCGATTTTCAACTTAACAAGGTAGGATTCTAATCCTTCTATGAATATGTGTGATGTATATGCGATTTATTTCATTTTATTTCATGAAAATGTTATACAATTTTTTGAGATAAAGAAAACCCTAGATTTGGATGAGATGATTTCTTTATGGATAAAAATGAAATTGGTGAGTGGTTATGAAATTGAATTTGAAGTGAGACATGAATTTGGTTTTAAATTTATGGAAATATTCTTTTTGCAATATTTGGAAAAAAATATGTTAAATTGAGGGATTTATATGAAATCTTTTTGAATGTAGAAATTGTGTAAATTGATTATGATTGTGGAGATATGGAATTGTAATCATGTAGTGTATACATGAAATGCTTAGGTGAAGACCATGGGTAATGGTTGAGGTACCGATATTATTGAGATGTTATGTTGTATGAATTGAGGAGGTTTTGAATTAATGTGGGCTCGACTAGCTACTCGGTGAAAAATTAAAAACTTATGCAAGAATGGGTATCCATATCCCTCGAGTTAATCCCTATAAAGAAGGCAGAGGTGCCCATATCCTTCGGTGTGATCGAAAAGGGGTGATATTATGTGGTAATTAATTATTTACCGATTGATATTGAATAAGTTATGAGAATATGGTTGTTATTAAACTATGAAAAAATTGTATCACTTCAGTTGGGTTTGTTGTTATAGAATTGATTATTACATATCGAGCATGTTTCATGTTAGGTGTTTAGAATCTTATTGAGTCCCAGATTACATTGTTTAAATCAATCTTATTTAGGTGTTATTGATGAGAGTTTACCTTAAAAGAAATCAAGCATGTTTTAGAATTGTTTTAATTATTTTGGAGAGAATTGGCCTCTTGTACATTTTGTGTAATGATTAAAAGATGTAATTATATTCTTGAATTGTTGAATGTCATGAATTTTTGGTTTGTAAGGCCATAAGGCCAGGGATTCCTTATGGTTTGGATGAATTGTATATTTTATGATCCTTACAGGAGGTTTTTTGGATGTAATTTTTGATAAATTCCATTGGTTTTGGAGTTGTTTATATGAGAATTCAAGTGCTAGAGCCTTCATTTTTTTTATAAAATGCGTGAAGGATATTAGAACTTGTGAATAAGTTTTGAAAATATGTTTGTTGGTGCTGGACCGCTTGAGCAGTCTATCACCAGAAAGAGGAAACCCAGCGGATTGCATGGGCTTGGTTCGAAAATTGTTTTTTATATATAAATGTATTTTTTTCGTCCAAACGTTGATTTGGGTCTTTATTAAGCTCAGATTTGAAGCCCCGAGAGTCTTTTTTTCAATGGTTCTACTCACTTTTCTAAATTCTTTTCGTGGAAGGAGTTTTAATTAAAATTATGAAGGTGTAACAATATTTCTCTCGAGTTTTTCACATGTTTTGGCTAAACCTTCCTTGGAAACGTTCTTTTTACTACCGTTGGGCCTCTTTCAACAAACCTTCAACTCTTGAAGTTTATGTATGACCTCTTTATTCTTTGGTTTTGTTACATTGGGATTTGGGATATCACACCCTGAACTTGTAACAATAAAATTCCACGATATAAAAGGTAAAGAAGCTCGAGTGTAAGGTTTTACTGCAAAATTCAATCAAAAGATTAATCGAAACTAAACCTTTTCGGAAATTAAACCAAAACATTTTATTTTTTCTATCAAAATCGAAGTAAAAGAGAGCCTTTTATTTGCAAAATAAGCCCCCAAAATACACCCATTTGTGCTGTACAGGATGTCCAAAAGATACCCAGCAAACCTCCATTTTAAAACTAATTTTCAAAATGTGCCACACAGCGGAGTCCGTTTGAGTAGACTCCACACAGCTCGAGCAGTGAGATACCCGAGAGCAAACTATCCAAATTCCTAAAAATTTCTGTAAGTGTTGGAAAGTCACGCATTTTCCTCTTCCTTTGAACATAGTTTAAGATAAGTGAAAATATGAAGTAAAACATAGAATTAACACTGAAATAACTTCCAGCTTCACAAAAAACTTGAACACCAACATTTTAGTCCATAAGATTTCATATGAAAATTGAGAAATTAAACCCAAAAGCAACCTGACGTTCTCACATGCATAATTTCATGAGTTCATGGCCTTAGGGCCTTATAAAGGAATTTTACCGAATCAAACACATTCTCCCAATGTATCAAGAACTACAATTTCTATAACTCAAAACTCTAATAATACAACCAAAGGAATACATGCAATTTCTTCAAAGAAGACGACCCACCAAGGTCCCAACAATGGTTCACCTCACTCGGTGACTTGTTTCTCGTATTCACCTAAAATTGTTTATACAACATGAGCTAAGACTCATAGGAAATAGACTAAAGATGAACGAATGCTTGACATGCGATGATGGTTATGTGAAATGCACTACGTAGTTTTCTCACGCCCCGAACCCCGAGGACCCATAAACTAACCCCAAGCTGACCCGTCTAAAGGTCATCCATTAACACTTCCATTTTACTTTAGGCATAAATTAAAAACTCATTTGAAAGTAAGCGTTTTCTTGAGCAACTATATTTTTACTTCATCGATACATAACAAATTCTAAATAATGCTTTAAGTCCCAAAAGTTCGTTTACCAAATAAGATGTCATTTCACTAGTCCGACTTATCCAAAATATACGAATAAGATCAATTACATCAAATTCTTTAACTTTATGCGTACATATGGCATAAAGAAAAGAAACACTAGACCCAGCTTCTAGCCCATCCCCAAATGCATCCATAGTCACGATTTCATCTGTTCTCCTCAGAACCTGAAAAATGGTTTGGCAATCGTACGTGAGCCGAAGCTCGTAGGATAAAGATTAACTCAAATGAAATGCATGATTTGTGAGGTGTGATGGGTGCAACCGAAGAAAAATACAAATTTTCACCAATTCATTATTTCTTCACACGCACTGTGAGACCTTGACCCGTTTTCTTTTTTTGGCATTTCCAAATGCGCGTTACGTGTTTTTGTTTGAGCATGTTTTTATTACTTTTGATGCATGATCGGGGTTAGATATGCATGCGGGGTAGGTTTCCAGGGCCGTGGACAGTTGTGGCGCAATTCTTGAAAAATTTCAAAAAAAAATATTTTGGAGGCTTATAAATATCTGGAGTTTGATATTTTTAAAAAGATATTTTTCAAAACTTCTCCCGTAAGTTTCTTATTTTCTCTCTGCCTTCTCTCTAAGTTCTTGGGGGTCTGGGGTTCGATTTTCAGCGATCCAACAGTGGATCGTTGCTTTTGGCACGGTTGGCTACGCAACCATCCGGTCAGATTTCAATTTCGGCGAAGCTCGATTTTACACGTGGTTCGAGGCGTCAAGTTTTAAACTCACCGAGGTAGGATTCTAAACCCTACTGCTGTATAAGGGTGCTATGGGTAAACATGTGTGTTTTTAACTGGTAGATTGCTGTAGATCTGCATTTGTTTCAAAGTTGAGTTTTTGTGTTTAAAACTCGTTTTTGGTGATTTTTGTTGATGGAATCGGGTATCGGGAGTTTCTTTTGAGGTCTCAGTGTTAGGCCTAGGAGTGTGGATGTTCACAGGAGTTGATTCGGTGTTCGGAGGCTTCGATTTGGGATTTGGATGTAGAAACCCGTAGCTCGAAATCAAGTTCCGCTGAGGTTCAGTCGACTGAACCATGGGGTTCGGTTGACTGAAGTTGGATCTCGGGTTCGGTCGACTGAATTGAGGGGTTCGATCGACTAAGCCGTGTGTTTTGGCATTTTGTGGTTTTCCATTGTGGTCTTCGGTCGGCTGGGGGCTTGGTTCGGTCGACTGAAGCACAGGGGTGTGTTTTTGGTGGTTTTTGTTGGGTTTTTGGTTTCCAATTGGTGTTCCTTGGTATTCAATTGATTAACTTATGGGAATTAGTTGATTTAAATACTGTTGGATTCCTTTTGGGGGTTCGGTTGGTTGTGTGGTGGTTTCGAGGGTCATGTCGTGGCCTCGGGTGGGCGTTTCAGTGTTTCCCACGTGAGTGACGTGCATGGTAGATATGGCTTGTTGGTGTGTCATTTGCTGTTGCGTTTGTGTTGGTGTGGGAGAGCGTCGTGGGTATGTGATGGCCATGTTGGGAATGTTTGGGCCAGTAGTGGTCGTGTGGGTTGTCCCGTGAGTGGATGTCGGTTTGTTTCGGCGGGTTCCATCGTGATGTATTGTATACATGGTTATGTGCATATTTATAACTGTTTATTTATGTACGGAATATGTAAGTGAATTACATAAGATGATATCATTTTGTGTAACGTGGTTTATGCGTTAAAACCTAGAGTTTTATAGGCATGTGACGTGGTTTGTGGAATGTCGTATTAATATATGGTTATATGCTTTAAATCCTGATTTAGGTTTGCATATATGTATGAAATGGATTAGATGAATCTGTGATCTAGTAGATGTAACTTTTGGATGATGATGCACATGTGCGTGTGTGGGTGTATGAGGTAGGCTGCAAAGGTCGGTGTATGTGGTAGGCTGCGAAAGCCAGTGGGTGCGATATCTGACGGATTGAAACGAGATCCTGATGAGGCACGAGTGTGGGTGTGTGTGCAATATCTGAAGGCTGAAACGAGGTCCTGACGAGGCACGTGTATGTGTGTGTATCATCGATTGCATGTACTGCATATTGGGACGGATAGACCAATTTTCTTAAAACTGTATTATTGGCCTACGGGAGTCAAAATACTGTATTAACGACCTATGGGAGTCGTAATACTAAAATCATTTTCAAGGCTCTAGTGAGTCAAAAAATGATTTTTATCCTCGCTTTCCCTTGCGTGTGAAATTTGTTTTCTGGCTCTGGTGAGTCGTGATCTAAAACTGTTTTCAAATTGTTTTATTGGCTTGAAAGAGAGTTAAAAACTGCACTTCGTTTATCTAGCATGTTTAGCTTATATTGCATGTGTTGTTTAGAATCTGCTGAGCTTTAGCTCACGGTGTGAGATTTATTTTTCTTTAGGTACCGGTCACGCTGATTGATCTGGAGGTGCCAGAGGAGGTAGAGCTGTAGTCTTCCCTTTTTATTTTTTTTGGACGTTGGAGCCGTGTAATGTTGCCGTTTGACAATTATATACAATGCATGTATGGTTTTATTTGGGAGTGTATTCTTGGGTTGGGTTCTGGTTAGTTGTTTATGGGTGTTCCACGTAGCCCGAAGTTTGGGGTATGATAACTTGGTATCAGAGCTCTAGGTTCGAATACCTATGAATCATGGAAAGAGGGTGTATCCCATGTGAGGTTGATTGCGTGTGCTTGATTGCATTGTTCACATGCTTTGATAACATGATCGTGTCAGCATGTTAGATACGTGAACGATGTGTATATATGAGCATGGGGGTTGAATCTAAGGACTGATAGTCCTGCCTTTGGGCATTTAGATTAACAAACTTGGGAGCCAAGTTAGAAATGTGTTTAGCTGACGTGATTTCTATCAGGGAATCTGAGTAGGTTATCCAGATTGATGTATCATTCTTATGGGTTCTCCTCGATATATGTGGAGTTGTTTAGCATGAACCTATGTTCTTATGTGTTAGCATGCTAAGTGTTTAGCGTTTATATTCATGCGATGTCTTACGTCTTATATATTGCTTTGCTTTCATGTAGACGTGATGTCGGCATGGAGAGGATGAGGCCGTGGTCGAGGCCGTGGCCGTGCTGGCCAAGGGGATATTCCTATCCCTGATGCTGGGGATGCTAATGCTCCCAAGGGACTGATGGACACGGTAGAGCTGTTGCGTGTGCTGGTTGGTTCTATCCAACAGCTGGTTGCTAGGGGTGAGCCTGTTAGGGAGAGGGTGGCAGTGCCTGAGGCAAGGGAGGCGAGGGTCACAGTCACGATGCAGGAGTTTTGGTGTATGGATCCGCCTACCTTTGTCGGAGATCCTCATCCTCTTTTGGCGACAGAGTGGTTAGAGTTGACGACTAGGATCCTTGACACATTGCAGATTATGGAGGATGAGTTATGGGTTTCCTTTGCCACTTTTCAGCTGAGGGGTGCTGCTCATCAGTGGTGGAGATATGCCAGGACTACAATTGGGGCCACATGGGCAGCTTTTACACGAGTCTTTTTAGAGAGATATTTCCCAGCTTCGAGGAGGGACTTATGCAGGGAGGAGTTCTATTATCTTACTCAGGAGGCCATGGACATCATGCAGTACAAGGCCAGGTTTACGAGCTTGTCTGGATTTGCACCGGAGGTGGAGTGCACAGATGAGTTTCTTTCGATGAGGTTTGAGCGGGGCTTGAGTCCGACGATCAAGGAGCGAGTGGCTGTGATGGGATATCGTGTGGTTAGACAGCTGGTGGACGCGGCAGCGAGGGTTGAGAATTCCTTAGCTGAGACTCGAGCTTCGAGGGAGGCCAGGACATCGCAAGGCAGTACGGAGGCACAGACTGCTAGGCATTTTAGCAAGAGGCAGAAGTCTGCTGGTCCTAGCTTTTATCCATCTAGACCACAGTAGTTCTCAGCACCATCACCTTCTGTGGCTTCGTTTGGGAGGTCGGAGTAGCAGGAGTTGACCTGTTATCGATGCAAACAGCCGAGGCATCGTGCAACGAATTGTTTACAGCCGAGACCATCCCAGAGTTTGAATCCAGTGCAGTCGCAGGGGAGGGAACCATCAGCTTGCTATGAGTGTGGGCAGTCCAGACATAATGGTAGGAATTATCCCCAGAGAGGCAGTGCACCGAGCTGGGAGGACACACCAGTGGGTTCGTATGCGCAGGGTCGACAGCAGCCTTCTGCAGTACAGACTTTACAGATGACAGGTTGGAGTGCATCAGCTCAGTTGGTGCAGCAGCCGACAGCGCCGAGTTATGGAGAACAAGACTAAGTGGGGTTGCCCCGAGTGTATTCTCTTATAGCTCGCAGTTCATCTAGGGCACCGGTCGTGCCGGAGGATGCTGATATACCTTCAACGAGCAGAGGTACTTTCTGAGTATGTAGGTTATGGGTCAAATTCCTCATTACATCTGTTTGGTTGCATCCGTGGATGGTGTGCTGTGTTGAGGCAGTGGTTAGTGAGGATGTGACGTTGGGAGTGTTATAGATCCCATGTCTGTGAGATAGTTGGCCATTGTCTAGGATGCCTGACCTCGTTTGACTATATCCTAGGAATGATTTGGCTGACCATCTCGTGTGCCTGTGTCGGTTGCGATCGACGGTTTGTTTCTTTGACCTTATGTTGAATTTCGGGGGTAAAATTTCTTTAAGGGGGGTAGAGTTGTGAGACCCTGACCCGTTTTCTTTTTTTAGCGTTTTCGGACGCGCGTTACATGTTTTTGTTTGAGCATGTTTTTATTGCTTTTGATGCATGATCGGACTTAGATATGCAAGCAGAGTAGGTTTCTGGGGCTGTGGCCTGTTGTGGCGCGATTCTCGAAAAATTTCAAAAAAATGATATTTTGGAGACCTATAAATATCTGGAGTTAGATATTTTCAAAAAGATATTTTTCAAAATTTCTCTGGTAAGTTTCCCATTTTCTCTCTACCTTCTCTCTAAGTTCTTGGGGTCCAGGGCTCGATTTTCAGCGATCCAACATCGGATCCTTGCTTTTGGCACGGTTGGCTATGCATCAATCCGGTCAGATTTCAATTTCGGCGAAGCTCAATTTTGCACGTGGTTCAAGGCATCGAGTTTTGAACTCACCGAGGTAGGATTCTAGACCCTACTGCTGTATAAGGGTGCTATGGGTAAACGTGTGTATTTTTAATGGGTAGATTGCTGCAGATCTGCGTTTGTTTCAAAGTTGGATTTTTGTGTTTAAAACTAGTTTTTGGTGATTTTTGTGGATGAAATTAGGTATCGAGAGTTTCTTTTGAGGTCTCGGTGTTAGGCCTAGGCGTGTGGATGCTCACGGGTGTTGATTCAGTGTTCGGAGGCTTCGATTTGGGGTTTGGATGTAGAAACCCGTAGCTCGAAATCAAGTTCCGCCGAGGTTCAGTTGACTAAACCATGGGGTTCAGTCGACTGAAGTTTGGATCTTCGGTTCGGTTGACTGAACGGAGGGGTTTGATCGACTAAAGTTTGGATCTTGGGTTCGGTCGACTGAACCGAGGGGTTCGGTCGATTAAACCATGTGTTTTGGTGTTTTGTGGTTTTCCAGTGTGGTCTTCGGTCGACTGGGGGCTTGCTTCGGTCGACTGAAGTGCTGGGGAGTGTTTTTAGTGGTTTTGGTTGGGTATTTGGTTTCTAATTGGTGTTCCTTGGCATTCAATTGATTAATTTAAGAGAATTAGTTGATTCAAATACCTTTGGATTCCTTTTGGGGGTTCGGTTGGTTGTTTGGTGGTTTCTGGGGTCGTGTCGTCGCCTCGGGTGGGCGTTTGAGTGTTTCCCTCGTGGGTGACGTGCATGGTTGATACGGCTTGTTGATGCACGATTAGGTGCGTGGTTTGCTGTTGGGTTTGTGTTGGCGCGGGAGAGCATCGTGGGTCTGTGATGGCCATGTTTGGAGTGTTTGGGCCAGTGGTGGTCGTGTGGGTTGTCCCGTGAGTGGATGTCGGCTTGTTTCGGCGGGTGCCGTCGGGATATATTGTATACATGGTTATGTGCATATTTATAACTTTTTATTTATGTACAAAATATGTATGTCAATTACATAAGATGATATCATTATGTGTAACGTAGTTTATGCTTTAAAATCTAGAGTTTTTATAGGCATGTGACGTGGTTTGTGGAACGTCGTGTTGATACATGGTTATATGCTTTAAATTCTAGTTTAGATTTGCATGTGTATGAAATGGATTAGATGAATCTGTGATCTAGTAGATGTAAATCCTGGTTGATGACGCATATGTGCGTGTTTAGGTGTATGAGGTAGGCTGCAAAAGCTGGTGTATGTGGTAGGCTATGAAAGCCGGTGGGTGCGATATCTGACGGATTGAAACGAGATCCTGATGAGGCACGAGTGTGGGTGTGTGTGCGATATCTGAAGGCTGAAACGAGATCCTGACGAGGCACGTGTATATGTGTGTATCATCGATTGCATGTACTGCATATTGGGACAGATAGACTAATTTTCTTAAAACTAAATTATTGGCCTACGAGAGTCAAAATACTATATTAACGGCTTACGGGAGTCGTAATACTGAAATCATTTTCAAGGCTCTAGCGAGTCAAAAAATGGTTTTTATCCTCGCTTTCCCTTGCATGTGAAATTTGTTTTCTGGCACTGGTGAGTCGTGTTCTAAAACTGTTTTTAAATTATTTTATTGGCTTGAAAGAGAGTTAAAACTGTACTTCATTTATCTAGCATGTTTAGCTTATATTGCATGTGTTGTTTAGAATCAGCTGAGCTTTAGCTCACGGTGTGGGATTTATTTTTCTTTAGCTACCGGTCACACTGGTTGATCTGGAGGTGCCAGAGGAGGTGGAAGAGTTGTAGTCTTCCCTTTTTGTTTTTTTGGACGTTGGAGACGTGTAATGTTGCCGTTTGGAAATTATATATAATGCATGAATGGTTTTATTTGGGAGTGTATTCTTGGGTTGGGTTCAGGTTGGTTGTTTATCGGTGATCCACGTGGCCCGGAGTTTGGGCCATGACAACTTGGTATCAGAGCTCTAGGTTCGAATACCTATGAATCGTGGGAAGAGGGTGTATCCCATGTGAGGTTGATTGCGTGTGCTTGATTGCATGTGTTTGCACGCTTTGATAACATGATCGTGTCAGCATGTTAGATACGTGAACGATGTGTATATATGAGCATGGGGGTTTAATCTAAGGACTGATAGTCCTACCTTTGGGCGTTTGGATTAACAAACTTGGGAGCCAAGATAGAAACGTGTTTAGCTGACGTGATTTCTATCAGGGAATCTGAGTAGGTTATCCAGATTGATGTATCATTCTTGTGGGTTCTCCTCGATATATGTGGAGTTATTTAGCATGAACCTATGTGCTTATGTGTTAGCATGCTAAGAGTTTAGCGTTTATATTCATGCGATGTCTTACGTCTTATATATTGCTTTGCTTTCATGTAGACGTGATGTCGGCGAGGAGAGGACGAGGCCGTGGTCGAGGCCGTGGCCGTGCTGGCCAAGGGGATATTTCTATCCCTAATGCTGGGGATGCTAATGCTCCCTAGGGACAGATGGACGCGACAGAGCTGTTGCGTGTGCTGGTTGGTTCTATCCAACAGCTGGTTGCTAGGGGTGAGCCTGTTAGGGAGAGGGAGGCAGTGCCTGAGGCAAGGGAGGCGAGGGTCACAGACCCGATGCAGGAGTTTTGGTGTATGGATCCGCCTACCTTTGTTGGAGATCCTCATCCTCTTATGGCTACAAAGTGGTTGGAGTTGATGACTAGGATCCTTGACACATTGCAGATTGTGGAGGATGAGTTATGGGTTTCCTTTGCCACTTTTCAGCTGAGGGGTGCTGCTCATCAGTGCTGGAGATATGCCAGGACTACAGTGGGGGCCACATGGGCTGCTTTTACACGAGCCTTTTTGGAGAGATATTTTCCAGCTTCGAGGAGGGACTTATGCAGGGAGGAATTCTATTCTCTTACTAAGGAGGGTATGGACATCATGCAATATGAAGCCAGGTTTACGAGCTTGTCTCAGTTTGCACTGGAGGTGGAGTGCACAGATGAGTTTCTTTCGATGAGGTTTGAGCGGGGCTTGAGGCCGGCGATCAAGGAGCGAGTGGCTGTGATGGGATATCATGTGTTCAGATAGCTGGTGGAGGTGGCAGTGAGGGTTGAGAATTCCTTAGCTGAGACTCGAGCTTTGAGGGAGGCCAGGACGTCCTAGGGCGGTACGGAGGCACAGACTGCAGGGCGTTTTAGCAAGAGGCAGAAGTCCTCTGGTCCTAGCTTTTATCCATCTGCATCACAGCAGTTCTCAGCACCATCACCTTCTGTGGCTTCGTTTGGGAGGCCAAACCAGTAGGAGTTGACCTGTTATCGATGTGGACAGCCGGGCCATCATGCGGTGAATTGTTTACAGCCGAGACCATCCCAGAGTTTGACTCCAGTGCAGTCGCAGGGGAGGGAACCATTAGCTTGCTATGAGTGTGGGCAGTCTAGACATAATCGTAGGAATTATCCCCAGAGAGGCAGTGCGCCGAGTATGGAGGACACACCAGTGGGTTCGTATGCGCAGGGTCGACAATAGCCTTCCGCAGTACAGACTTCCCAGATGACAGGTGGGAGTGCATCAGCTCAGTTGGTGCGGCAGCCGACAGCATCGAGTTATGGCAAACAGGACGGAGTGGGGTTGCCCCGAGTGTATTCTCTTATAGCTCGCAGTTCATCTAGGGCACCGGTCGTGCCGGAGGATGCTGATATACCTTCAACGAGAAGAGGTACTTTCTGAGTATGTAGGTTATGGGTCAAATTCCTCATTGCATCTGTTTGGTTGCATCCGTGGATGGTGTACTGTGTTGAGGCAGTGGTTAGTGTGAATGTGACGTTGGGAGTGTTATAGATCCCATGTCTGTGAGATAGTTGGCCATTGTCTAGGATGCCTAACCTCGTTTGACTATATCCTAGGAATGATTTGGCTGACCATCTCGTGTGCCTGTGTCGGTTGCAATCGACGGTTTGTTTCTTTGACCTTATGTTGAATTTCGGGGGTGAAATTTCTTTAAGGGGGGTAGAGTTGTGAGACCCTGACCCGTTTTCTTTTTTTAGCGTTTTCGGACGCGCGTTACGTGTTTTCGTTTGAGCATGTTTTTATTGCTTTTGATGCATGATCGGACTTAGATATGCATGTGGAGTAGGTTCTCGGGGCCGTGGCCCGTTGTGGCGCGATACTCGAAAAATTTCAAAAAAAATATATTTTGGAGACCTATAAATATCTGGAGTTAGATATTTTCAAAAAGATATTTTTCAAAATTTCGCCAGTAAGTTTCTCCTTTTCTCTCCACCTTCTCTCTAAGTTCTTGGGGGTCCGGGGCTCGATTTTCAGCAATCCAATAGTGGATCCTTGCTTTTGGCACGGTTGGCTATGCATCAATCCGGTCAGATTTTAATTTCGGTGAAGCTCAATTTTGCACGTGGTTTAAGGCATCGAGTTTTAAACTCACCGAGGTAGGATTCTAGACCCTACTACTGTATAAGGGTGCTATGGGTAAACGTGTGTGTTTTCAACGGGTAGATTGCTGTAGATCTACGTTTGTTTCAAAGTTTGGTTTTTTTGTTTAAAACTAGTTTTCGGTGATTTCTGTGGATGGAATCAGGTATCGGGAGTTTCTTTTGATGTCTCGGTGTTAGGCCTATGCATGTGGATGTTCACGGGTGTTGATTCAGTGTTCGGAGGCTTCGGCTTGGGGTTTGGATGTAGAAACCCGTAGCTTGGAATCAAGTTCCGTAGAGGTTCGGTCGACTGAACCATGGGGCTTGGTCGACTGAAGTTTGGATCTTCGGTACTGTCGACTGAACCGAGGGGTTTAATCAACTGAAGTTTGGATCATGGGTTCGGTCGACTAAACAGAGGGGTTCGATCGACTGAACCAAGGGGTTCGGTCGATTGAACCATGTGTTTTGGTGTTTTGTGGTTTTCCAGTGTGGTCTTCGGTCGGCTGGGGGCTTGCTTCGGTCGACTGAAGTGCTGGGGAGTGTTTTTAGTGGTTTTGGTTGGGTTTTTGGTTTCTAATTGGTGTTCCTTGGTATTCAATTGATTAATTTATGAGAATTAGTTGATTCAAATACCTTTGGATTCCTTTTGGGGGTTCAGTTGGTTGTTTGGTGGTTTCAGGGGTCGTGTCGTCGCCTCGGATGGGCGTTTGAGTGTTTCCCTCGTGGGTGACGTGCATGGTAGATACGGCTTGTTGATGCACGATTAGGTGTGTGGTTTGCTGTTGGGTTTGTGTTGGCGCAGGAGAGCATCGTGAGTCTATGATGGCGATGTTTCAAGTGTTTGGGCCAGTGGTGGGCGTGTGGGTTGTCCCGTGAGTGGATGTCGGCTTGTTTCGGCGGGTGCCGTCGTGATGTATTGTATACATGATTATGTGCATATTTATAACTGCTTATTTATGTACAGAATATGTAAGTCAATTGCATAAGATGATATCGTTATGTGTAACGTAGTTTATGCTTTAAAATCTAGAGTTTTATAGGCATGTGACGTGGTTTGTGGAACGTCGTGTTGATACATGGTTATATGCTTTAAATTCTGGTTTAGGTTTGCATATATGTATGAAATGGATTAGATGAATCTTTGATCTAGTAGATGTAAATCCTGGTTGATAATGCATGTGTGCGTGTTTGGGTGTATGAGGTAGGCTGCAAAAGCCGGTGTATGTGGTAGGCTGCGAAAGTCGGTGGGTGCAATATCTGACGGATTGAAACGAGATCCTGATGAGGCACGAGTGTGGGTGTGTGTGCGATATCTGAAGGCTGAAACGAGGTCCTAACGAGGCACGTGTACGTGTGTGTATCATCGATTGCGTGTGCTGCATATTGGGACGGATAGACCAATTTTCTTAAAACTGTATTATCGGCCTACGGGAGTCAAAATACTGTATTAACGGTCTACATGAGTCATAATACTAAAATCGTTTTCAAGGCTCTGGTGAGTCAAAAAATGGTTTTTATCCTCACTTTCCCTTGCATGTGAAAATGGTTTACTGGCTCTGGTAATTCATGATCTAAAACTGTTTTCAAATTCTTTTATTGGCTTGAAAGAGAGTCAAAAATTGGACTTCGTTTATCGAGCATGTTTAGCTTATATTGCATGTGTTGTTTATAATCTGCTGTGCTTTGGCTCACGGTGTGGGATTTGTTTTTCTTCAGGTACCGGTCACGCTGGTTCATCTGGAGGTGCCAGAGGCGGTGGAAGAGTTGTAGTCTTCCCTTTTTGTTTTTTGTTGTTATATGTATGCTTATAACATGTTTTTTTTTGGGCGTTGAAGCCGTGTAATGTTACCGTTTGGCGTTTATATACAATGCATGCATGATTTTATTTGGGAGTGTATTCTCGGGTTGGGTTCTGGTTGGTTGTTTATAGGTGTTCCACGTGCCCCAGAGTTTAAGGCGTGACACGCACACACCCACGCATGCTCATTTGTTCCCATTTATCCTTTCATATTGTCCATATTATTATCCCATTATTTGAT
>JAUMHN010334997.1:0-65373 GCA_032360265.1 Heliamphora ciliata | reverse complement strand
GGGGGGGGCTTTTGTTTTTCATTTTTTTGGGGCATGAAAATTGAAGGAGTAATTTTTCTCAAAAATCCAAAAATTAGAGGCAATTTTGTCAAAAATTTCTAAATAAAGCAAAATTTTCAAAAACCACAAACTCTAGAAAATTAGAAAAAAAAATTGGGAATCCTTAGAAGAATTTTGGAAAGAATCTTAGAAAATTGGGGTAAATTTTAAGAAAAAATTCTGAAAAATTTTGGAAATCTTTAGAAAATTTTATTAACTTTAAGGAAGATTTTTGAAAAATCCTAGGCGAATTTTGTTTTTAGGAAATCCTAGAAAATTCGAAAAAAAAATTTTCAAAAATCTTGGAAATCTTAAGAAAACTTTAAGAATATCCTGAAAATTTTTAGGAAGGTTTTTTTTTTTAAGTGAATTGGAAAATTTTTTCAAAAATTCCAAAAAAATTAATTCTTAAAGGTTAGGGCAAAAGGGACAAAACACAAATATTAGGAGGGAAAGAGAGTTTTTTTTTCTGTTATAAAAATCCTAGGAAATTTTTAAAAAATTTAAAACATCCTTGAAATCTTAGGAAAATTTTAAGAAAATTCTAAAAAATTTTAGGAAGGTTTTTTATTTTTTTAGGGGAATTAGGGCAAATTTTAAAAAATTCCTAAAAAATTAATCCTGAAAGGTTAGGGCAAAATGGACAAAACACAAATATCAGGGGGAAAGAGAGTTTTTTTTTTTTTTTTTATGAAAATTCTAGAAAATTTTAAAAAAATTTGAAAAATCCTAGAAATCTTAGGAAAATTTTAAGAAAATCCTAAAAATTTTTAAGAAGGTTTTTTTTTAGGGGAATTGGGGTAAATTTTTAAAAATTCCAAGAGAATTAATCCTGAAAGTTTAGGGCAAAGGGGGTAAAACACAAATATCAGGGGAAAAGGGAGTTTTATTTTTTATTTTTTATTTTTTATGGGAAGAAAGAGTAACACACACGATCCAAGGGTTAAGAAGAATTTTCTGGTTTACCAGGCTTAGGGTGCGTAGTTTTCTAGGGCTTGAAAGAACCGGGGGGTCGTCACTTACACTTGAACCTACGGTTAAGAAGATTTGCCTATTTTACCAAGGCTTAGGGTACCTAATTTTCTAGGGATTAAAAGAATCGAAGGGTCGTCACTTACACATGAACCTAGGGTTAGGAAGATTTATTTGTTTTACCAGGGTTTAGGGTGCTTAGTTTTCTAGGGATTGAAAGAGATCGAAGGATCGTCACTTACACACGAACCTAGGGTTCTTATTGCTTTTGATTATCTGCTGCATATTTCATGTGTTTAATCTACTCTTTATGTATCCTTTGCTTATATTCTCTTTTCAGACTAGTCACCATGTCCGTGGCTTCGGAGGTTCTGCCTCTGGAGAGGTGTTGGAGTGGTATGATTCCCTCCCTGCTCCTAGCCAAGCTTATATCGATGCCTCCGGCTTTGCTCGATTCATACCCCTGTTGGGTAGGATGAGCAATGACCGGGTTTGGTTGACAGCTCTGGCCGAGCGGTGGTGGGATACCACCAACACCTTCCATTTTACTACCTTCGAGGCTACTCTGACGCCTCTGGACTTCGCACTTATCATCGGTATTCGGGTTGGGGGAGCCCCTATTATGTTCGACCTGTCCATAGCCCAGTTGACCAACACACTGCTGTACTTTCTCGAAGCTATCCATGCGTAGATGGATCGCATCCAGGTTCGGTGCACTTGGTTTTTAGAGCAGTTCAAACATTTCTAGTGCACCGAGCCCCGTCATTTCGAGTGGGTAACCTGGGGCTTTCTAATGTACATGTTCGGTACCTCCTTGTTTTCGAGCAAGGAGAATATCGTCCATTTGCATTACTTGGGCACCCTGGCTCATCTTAACCGGGTCACTTCATTTGATTAGGGAGGAGCCTCTCTCGCCACACTATACGGTTTCATGCGGATATTGACCCGGTTTCTCCAGGAGCTCAGCATCGGGGGATACTAGAGGGTTTGGGAGGTATTATTTAGTTTATGCAATTCTCCATTCACTTCTATTATCTGTTATTTCTTTCTGACATCTTTTTCTTTGCAGTTGTGGACCTACGAGTTCCTCGGGCTTCACGTCCCTACAAACTCTACGGCAGACCCTCTGGTCATTCCCCCAGCAGCCTAGTGGTCCCGAGGCCTGAAGGGGAAGAAGGTTGGAGGGAAGGACATTGATCGATTTTGGGTATCACTGGACCGGCTGACCCCTGACCAGGTATCTTTATTTACTGCTTACTATTCTGTACACTGCTTTCTTCATTATACTGCCTACTGCACTGTTCACTTCATTGTTCTTTGCACTGTAAACTATTCATCACACTGTATGGCTTACTGTTCTTTGCATTGTACTGTACTTTGAATTGCTGCAGTTCCATTGGGATGTCTGGAGGGGAGTAAAGGACCGGGCTGGCACAGATCTGATGCCCATTCGATATCTCATTTCGAGACAGATTCTGTTGGAGGGTCCATTCGGATGGGATTATTATCTAAGAGAGTGGGTGGTTCGCCAGTCGCTTGGCCTGGATCACTTTCGGATCCTAGTGGTCCATCTAGCCTATATGCGCTGGACCAATCACCTAGGCCGGGTAGATCTTCTTTTGGAGCTGGTGGGGATGCATGCTGTAAAGTTGCTGGTACAGGAGGGGAACTACACAGCCTGGGCCCGGGCTCATCTGTTAGGACCACTAAGTCCTAGTCCAGCTGCCCCTGGTGCCAAGAGGAGGGGACAGGCACAGGAGGATGCTGATGTTGGCACTGTCGAAGCCTATGCTGCCGGGGCTGCTGCTGATGCTGGTGGTGCGATGAGAGGTTTGGAGATTTCATAGGAGATTCAGACAGCAGCTTATGGCTACCCCTTCCCTCTGCCAGTTCCCGTTCCTCCAGCACTTGAGTTCAGGGCCGAGCTTAGTCGGGTTTGTCTTTGTCCTTTCTCTTTCCGTTTGGTTACTTTCTTCGCTTTATTTACTTACACTACCTAACTTCTGTTTACAGGTTAATCAGGCGTGGCTAGATCACCTGTTGTTGGTTTTTACTTGTCAGAGAGCACTGATCCGTCAGCTTGACGCCACTGTCCGAGCGCCCAGCATTACTTTCACTCCAGCGGCTATAGTAAGTGTTCTCATAACCCTTTTTAGCCTTTCTGCCCTTTTCGTGGATTCTGTTCTGATCCTTGTTTTCTTTTGCCAGCCTCCAGTACCAGCTGCTAGCATAGTACCACCTCGTGCCCCTGCTCCTTCTCCTGTTCCAGCTCGGGGTCGTGGTTCCCGGGCATCTTCTCGAGCTCGCTCCAGAGGATCTGTCTCTTCCGCTCGGAGTCACTCTAGAGTTGTGTCTTCTTTCTCCGGCAGTAGTAGAGATGACATTGAGCGGCTCTTTGAGGATGTCAGCTCAGAAGAGGCCGATCCTTCCTCCTGCAGGGTTCGTCCGAGGCATACCTGAGAGAGAGAGAGCTTTCCCTCCCCAGTTTTATGATACTTTTATTTTGATGGGCCTGCATGCCCCTGTCATTACTCATTGGGCCTGGGTGCCTTAGTTTACATTTTTGATACACTCTACTTCTTTTTGATGCATTTTGGGCATTTGCGCCATTTATTGCCTTTCGTTCATTCACCTGTATGGTTTATTTTTATTTACTGCTCAACTGTCTTGGATGCATGAAACAAGTGTCAAAACTTACACAAAATGCAGAAACCACAAACTAATACATGCTCGCCACTTTTAAACATAGCAGTTGCCAGAATCAACATGGCGGTCGCCATTTGCCACAAATGCTTATATAGTGGTTGCCGGTTAGAACATGGTGGTCGCCTGGTTAAAGGGATGATGTCACTGTACTATGCTTTTTAGAGTTGGCAGTCTCCAGCTCCAAGGTGGCCGTCGCCATATTGAATGTTCCTTTTGTCAAAATTTTGATTTCCCACCTTTTTCTTACTTATAAATACATCCCTGGAGGCCCCATTTTCTGTTACTCCGACTCAGATGGCTTCTTCCCTTTCTGCATGGGTTGAGGCATTCTCCCATATCGACCGTTTAAACCTCGCCCCATTTGGCTTTAATACCCTTTTCTCACTAAGGACCATGAGAATTCATAGATCTTTACTGACGGCTGCTGTACAACTGTGGGATCCGCAGTCTCACGTCTTTCGGTTTAGCCTTGAAGAGCTCTGCCCCACTGTAGAGGAGTTTGCTGCAATTTTAGACTTCGCCCCATGGAGTTCTATTGTGGTTCCCACTTTCTTTCTTTCAACCCGTCAGCAGGTCATACAGCTTTGTGGTCTATCTAGAATGGAGGCCTCTCTTCTTACATAGGATGACTGTTTTGGCATACCCTGGATCATTGACAAATTTTGTTCCATCAGCGACCTTAGCAACCTTGGTTTTCAGCTGCGGCGACGTTACGCACTTTGCTTCTGCCTTCTTGCCCAGTATCTTCTTGTTTCCTCTGATGGGCGAGTTAGCTGCTCATTGGTTGACATTGCGGATCAGATGTGGATGGGGAAGGACTTTGTGCCACTTGTCTTAGCCGAGACGCTACTGAGTCTAGATGCTGTCCATCATGGTGAGACCACTACTTTTGTTGGAAGCCGCTTGCTCCTTCAGGTAGATTTAAACCTTTCTCTTTATAAAACTCTCTATCATGCTGCAAGGTTCTACTCTTACTGATTTAACTTTTTGCTGTACATCTGGCTAATGGAGAAGGTGAATCTTGTGAAAAAATGACCTACAGATAGACATAGTGTTGCCTCTTTCCTTTACCGCTCGTGTTATCAGATATGCTACACCGAGGCAGCCTGGCGACAGTATCTCTCATCCCTGACAGGCCTAGATATCACCTGGCAGTGCCCTACTGGCAGATCCCTGCCATGACTCTGACTACTATGGATTACCCAGGCGTCTTGCTGATTGGTCTTCATTAGACTACCTTCTACTACACACATAGGATCATGCGGTAGTTCGAGTGAAGCCAGATCATTTTTCCCAGTATTCGAGGCCGTTTGTTTTCTTTTATCCTACGGGCTCCATTTCTAGCTTAGTATCAGGATGCCTAGCCTTCTCGTTCATGTATGAAAATGCAGGAGCTGTAATGCTCTGAGATTTCTGCTGAGTACAAGACATGGGTGACACAAGATATGGAGAAGAAAGATAGAGAAGAGGGGAAACAGTTAGCGAAGAGGAGAAAGATTTGAGGACCCTTGTTTTGTTTTGAAAATTTCACAGCTTTCCTTTTTATTTTGTTTTGTGGAGTTTGGGACTTAGTGCCCTCCCTTTAAAAACTTTGTAACTTCGATTGAAGTAATGAAAAACTCCCATTTTATGTTTAAGATGGTTTAAATTCATCCAAAGTTTAAATGACTTTATTATCAAAATTTAAAAATTAATTTGCATTGGTCATACTTAGATCCAAAGATGGTTAAGAGAAAAGAAAAGAATGTGGTCGAACTTCTTAAAAGAAGTTGCCTACGTATCCCAAAAAGATGGAATCAGGCCATAACGTAGTTCGGGATCGGCTTGTTCTTGGGTATTGACACTCTCCTTTTGTGGTACCCTAACTTTAGCCAAGATCGCCCTTTCGAGTTTTCGGCCTTGCGGGCTGCGCTAACTTTTGTCTAAGTTACTTTTTCGATTTTCAACTCAGCGAGCCTTTATTTTATCCTTACTTTTTCCTCAAGGATAGTACTTTTTGAGCTGATCGAGGTTAACTGGAGTGGTGAACACATTGCCATCCAAATCTATGATAATAACTGCACCACCGGTCATGATGGTTTTGATGAGAAATGGTCCGGACCAATTTGGCTTTAATTTGCCTCTCGGGTCAAAAATAGGAGCTCTGATTTCCTTGAGAACCAAATATCCTTCTCTAAGATCCCGAGTCATGACTTTCTTATTGAATGCTCGGGCTATCTTCCTTTGGTATCCTTGTACATGAAATAGAGCCTGCAACCTTC
The DNA here is from genome assembly GCA_032360265.1 of Heliamphora ciliata. NCBI lineage: Eukaryota > Viridiplantae > Streptophyta > Magnoliopsida > Ericales > Sarraceniaceae > Heliamphora > Heliamphora ciliata. The sequence continues at coordinate 59,395 of JAUMHN010334997.1, read as the reverse complement.
TTTCATCAAACAAGAGCAACTCTTCCATTCGATTCTTCTGCCATTCTACTTCTAGAGTACTGGCCTCAGCCACTACTCTTAGTGAGGGGATTTCCACCTCAATGGTAAGCACGGCTTCCATCCCATACATTAAAGAGTATGGTGTACCTCATGTTAAAGTTCAAATTGACGTTCTGTATCCCCAAAGTTCAAACGGTAGATGCTCCGGCCAATCCTTATGTGAGTAGATCGTCTTTTCTAAAATTTTCTTAATGTTCTTGTTTGCTGCTTCGACTACTGCATTCGTCTACAGCCGATATGGTGCGAATTTGTGAGCCACTATCCGGTATTTCTCGAAAAGATCCAAGACCTCTCCTTGAAAATGTGAGCCATTTTCCAAGATGATCTCATGGGGAACCCCATACCGACAAATGATGTTTTGCTTGATGAACTTAGCAACATGTGAATCTTTCAATACCGAGTAGGACGTTGCTTCCACCCACTTGGTAAAGTAGTCAATGGCCACTAAAATGAACTCGTGCCCGTTTGACACCTTTGGTGTTACCTTGCGGATCACATCGATGCCCCATACTAAAAATGGCCATGGTGACATCAGGTTATAGAACTGAGATCGGGCAACGTGCATGAGATTTACGTGAATCTGACATTTGTGGCACCTCTGCATGAACTGTATGCAGTTTGTCTCCATTGTCATCCAAAAGTACCCTTGTCACAGGATCTTTTTGGCTAACATGTTTTCGTTCATGTGGGGCCTACAAACTCCTGCGTGGATCTCTTTCATTAATGCTTGGCCTTCTTCAGTGTTGACACATAATTTATTAACCCCGAAATGCCCTCATTTATATAGTCTACCACCGCAAATGACAAACTGTGCAGATAGTCTTCGTATCGCCCTTTTATCCTTTTTGCTGGAAAACTTGGGATATTCTCCTTTCTCTACGAAGTTCTGAATGTCAAAGTACCATGGAAGGTCGTCACTGCTTTCCTCGATTGCGGACGTCGTCTCGTATACCAGTTTTCTCTTCTGTTCAATTATCAAAGGCCTCATTCAGACTCCAGGTGGTATGTCAATCATGGATGCGATGGTGGCCAGTGCATCAGCAAACTTGTTCTACAGTCTTGGCACATGGGCAAAGATCACTGATTCAAAGCACGGTATCAACCTCTCTAGTTCTTAATGGTAGAGAATTAAGGTTAACTCCCTGACTTTCTGTTCTCCTCTCACTTGTGAGACTACCAGTGCCGAGTCTTCGATGACTTCTAGCTTTCTTGCCCCTAATTCTAAGGCTGCCTCCGATGGCTAGACATGCTTCATATTCAGCCTGATTGTTGGTAACTTCAAAATTGAGCTTTAGAGATAAAGGAACGTGGGATTCGTCAGGAGTGACAAGAAGGACTCCTATTCCATAGCCATATTGATTGGATGCGCCATCAAAATATAGAGTCCACTTGTCACCCCTAACTTTCATCAGCTGTTCGTTAGGAAACTAGAACTCTGCGTCCTCACCCCTTCAACTAGTTGATCGGTTAAAAATTTTACCACTGCTCTACCCTTGATTGACTTTCGGGTGATGTATTTGAGGTCGAATTATGATAATAACAGCAACCACCAAGCTAACCTTCCTGTCAATGCTGGCTTTTCAAACAGGTACTTCAACGGATCCATCCGGGAGATGATATTCACTGTGAAAAGACAGCATATAATGCCTCAATTTTTTAGAAGCCCAAACCAAAGCCCAGCATGTCTTTTCCAGTGGTGTGTATCGTATTTCTGACCCTGTCATCTTCTTGCTTAAGTAGTAGACAGTCTTTTCGATTCCAATTTTGCCCTCTTGCGCCAGCATACATCCCATAGCTGAATCAGTCACTAACAAGTAGAGGATTAGTAGCCTATCAAGTACGGGAGGAGCTAGAACAGGTGGATTTTACAGGTATTTTAGTACAGTATCAGAGGCATGTTGGCATTTTTTATCCCACTCAAAATCCACTCCTTTCTTCAGTAGACGAAAGAGTGGCTCGCAGGTAGTTGTTAGTTTTGCAATGAACCGACTGATGAATTGTATCTTACCAAGAAAGCCCTTGACTTCACGTTCGGTATTTGGAGGAGGCATTTCCAAGATTGCCTTGATCTTTGAAGGATCTACTTCAATGCCTTGTTGAGTGATCATAAATCCAAGCATCTTTCCGGCAGTAACTCTAAAGGCACACTTCTGTGGATTGACCCGCTTCTTGTATTTTCGAATCCTTTTAAAAAACTTTCGCAGTGTTGTGATGTGACCATCCCAATCCTTTGACTTGACTATCATATCATCCCTGTACACCTCGACCTCCTTATGTATCATGCCATGCAGTAAAGTAGTGGCAGTCCTCTGATAGGTTGCCCCTGCATTTTTCAAGCAAAACGACATCACACGATAACAATAGGTGCCTCAAGGCATGGTGAATGTCGTCTTCTCTCTGTCCTTGGGATCTATCAAAATCTGGTTGTATCCAGAGAAGCCATCCATGAAAGACAACAAGGCATGCCTGCTGTACTGTCTACCAAGACATCGATGTGTGGTAAAGGAAAATCGTCTTTCAGGCTAGCCTTGTTGAGATTCCTCATGGTAACTGAGTATCCAAAATGGATAGCCAATATTTGGCAACTTGTTCTTTCATCTTCAAAGCCAACTCTGGTCGGATATGTCTTAATTTTTATTTGACCAATTTAGCATCGGGGTATAGAGGGATATGGTGTTGGACAATGTCAGGATCAATTCTGGGCATATCCTCGTAAGACCATGCGAATATATCCTTGAATTCTTTTAATGAAGTTATTAATTGTTCATGTTCAACTAAGAATAAAGAAGAACCAATTTGAACATTTTGTGGGTTATTTTCATTATCCAAATTTATTGATAAAGTTTATTCAATTATAAGTTGGGCACGCATTTCTTCTTCTCTTTTTATTAAAAGTTTTATTTCTTTGGGAATATCCCCTTCGAATTCAAAATCGTCGAAAAGCATATGAAATAAATCAAATAAAGCAGAGTAACTAAAAATTTTGTTCATTTCATTAAAAGTATAAGGAATTACAAACTCGACAGCATAAACATGGGGATGTGCACAAACAGACGTGCCCTCAACCACAGACTCAGACTCAAACTTAAACTCAGAACAGACAATGTGTACATTAGAAGATTCAATGGTTCAATTCTACACCTCTTTTGCAGCTGCATCAACAATGAGCTTGGTGCAATTGGCTGGTGCACTGAAGCCCATCATTAAGCAGTCTTGATCAGCCTCTTGCAGCTGAACCATCTTCTCATTAAAAAGTATTTCCAAGTCGTTTCAATTCAATCTGTTAGCCCAGTCTTCCTCTTGAACCTTCTCCTCCTTCTCTTCCCATTTCACTGTTTCCTCTTTTGTGTCAGACAACTAATGGCCGAAAAAGATCTCCAACCCTGGCAGATTTTGATAGGTTTCTTTATTGATCCATGGCTCTGAAAATCCACAATATGGGAAATCTTCCCCTTCCTTGACGAAGTACACATTGAGCATTCCATAATAATTGGCCTTCTGTCCCCTCTTAGACCCTTCCAAATCTTTCTCTGTTGGCTCATACCCAAGGCCAAAATGGTGCGAACTTGGCAATACCTGAACGGGTTCTGGGATTCCCTACTGCTTACGCCCTAATCCCATACCAGGAAAAAAGGACATTTTCCTCATCATTGTTACAGCCTACGAGTTGATGTACATTTTCTCCTCATTCTACAACATTTGTACAGCCTGGGTTTCGTCGAACTGGAAACCATTGAGCGATACATCATTTTCACCATGCTGTACTTCCAACAGGGTTGAGCCCTCTCCTCCTCTTGGAGAATGAATGCTGTCTTCTCTGTGAATAATCAGAACTGTCCCATTTCTTATCAGTTTTAGTTTCTGATGGAGAGTCGATGGTACAGCCTGAACACTTACATCATGTAGCCAAGGTCTACCCAACAACAAGTTGAAAGACGCCGGTATGTCTAGTACATTAAACTTGACCGACGTTTCTAAGGGCCCTACTGATATCGCAAATGACACCAGTCCTAGTACGTCTCTCCTTATGTTGTCAAAAGTCCAGACTCCTTGATTGCTCAATATGAAGTGCTCCGTCTTTAGTCCTAAACAGAGTGTTGTTTTGAGCGGACATACATTCAATGCAGATCCGTTATCGATAAGAGTCACAGGGACCCATTTGTCAAGGCACTTAATAGTAATATGCAGTGGCTTGTTGTGATTCATTCCCTTTGCTGGCAGATCTTTATCGAAAAAAGAAATGTCTTTCGGTTCAACCGCCGGCAGAATAAGTCCAATTAGTTGTTCCGTGGTGGCATCTATTGAAACGTTGGCTTTATTTAAAACCTTTAGCACAACTTATCTGTGTTTATGCTAGGCTATTAGTAGCCCTCAAATGCTGATGTTGGCTTACGTCTTCTTTAACTGCTTCAGCACCGCATCATCTTCTTTTTCGTATTCTTTTTCTTTCCCTTTTCCACTTGGTTGCCCCTTTTCCTGCTGAGTTGGCTTGAAATGTTGCCCACTTTTGGTTAGATGTTCTATCCCCTCGTAAGGATCCCATAATCTTATTATTGTGTCGCTGGTCTATCGCACTTCGTTCACAAGCGGAAGGCTTTTGAATACCCACAAATCGCCTAAATTAGTGATTTCCATTCTTCCTCTTCTCTCCTCATCATCTTCGATAGCCCATGTATTATCAATTTCTTCCCATATGTCGTCTTCGATAAAATTTGCCTGCTGTTCCCGAGTGGCCCAAAAATCAGTCCACTCTGTTCCGTCGGACTTCAGCACAACTCTTACTAGCCAATAGGATTGCATTTCATCCACATATATCTTTTCCTCAAAAAGCTAGAAAAGGGTAATGCCATCGAGCACGTGACCAAACCCATATGGTCGGGCTGGGTAATCCAAAGGCCAATCGTCTTCTTGGTTGCGTTCCTCTTCTTCTAGTTGAATAGCTGGGAATGCTGTCTAATACCACTCCTAAGCACCATCATTCCATTCCTCCATCCAGTCTCGACTACTTATAACCATGATAAATGAGCATGCTGTCTGATCCTTAATTACTAAAACATGAGGGCGTGGCAGGTATGCTGAACAGATGTGCCAACTCGGGTCCTCTGATTTCCCCAGAGACATGTAATTTACCCCCACTTGCCTGGCATGATTTGGCAAGGGGTTAGTCGTGACATTCAGCTTTTGGTTGGTAGATGGTGGCAGGATCACTTTGTTATCAACGAGATTTTGGATCTCATGACGTAGTCTCAAACATTTATTAGTTGAATGCCCGTGACGTTGGTGGAAGGCGCAGTATTGAGAAGCATTAAATCTTGGCGATAAGAAAACAGGTACAGGCATGGGGTTCAATGGCTTGATAAGCCCTTTCTCGATGAGTCGACTTAGGGCGGTGTATAAAGAAATGTTGAGGGGAGTGAAGACCCTCCTCGGCCTTTGCTGTTGGGCATTATCTAACTATTGGATATTGTTGGATGGTTGAACGGAGGAGGACAGGTTCAGTAGGTTCACCTCGTTTGAATGCGGCACGAGGTTGGTGGCAACAGACTGGTTTTAGTTGTTTGTGGGGAAGCTCCTCCAGGGTTTCTGGCTAGGCTCAACTTTTTTGATATCCCCAGACTGGATTGCATCTTCTATCTGAACCCTAACATCAAATAACTGCTCGAATGTGGAGAGTGGCTGCGTTATCAAATAACGCTTCAACGGGGATTTCAGATTCTTCACTACTATCCTCACTAGCTCTTTCTCGGCCGATTGGTTTGTCATTTTGGTGGCTTTACCCCTCTCTTCGGTTAGGAAATCAACAAAAGACTCCTGGCTCCCTTGTCGAGTTATTTCGAGCTCTCTAGTGGTGACATCTAAGTTAGACATTGTAGCTGTATTGACTAACGAATGCCGTACCTATGTCCTCCCAAGTCCTAGTCTTTGCTATATCGAGGGAGAGAAACCATTTCTGGGCTATCCCAAAAAGAGATCGGTGAAAGAGATGAGCCTTCAACTGGTCATCAATTTCCATTGGCGACAGGGTACCAACATACATTCGAATATGAATTCTAGGATCTCTGGTTCCATCAAACATCTCCATATCTAGCATTTTGAACTCTTCTGATAGTTTAGCATTTGGGGGCAAACGTAGTCCTCCCACATCTAGCATGTATTGTTCGATCCCTTTGGCTTTTCTAAGGACCTTCTCCATTCGGTCAATTTTCTCAACCAGTGCGGATTCCTTGGACTGAGCAGTGTTTCCTTCCTCAACTATCACCTGTCGAGGGTTCCGTGGTGGCAGTGGAATAACTTGTGGTCCATCGGGGACCTGATTGTCATCCGAAAAGTCTTCTCCGTTACCATTTGGGTCATCATGCTGTTCATTCAGTACTGGAAAATGGGCCTGAATTGCCCGAATCTGTGTCTGACACTGATTCTGAGCCTGAGTTTGCTGCTCCACGGCCCTCTGCATTTCAGTAATAGCCCTCATCAGAGCTGTTAAATTCACCTCATTCTCTGCCATTATAGCTGATTGTTCAGGCACTCTGTGAAGTTTCCCTGATCTTGACCTCTCCCAAACACGTGTCAACTGTGATCTTCTTAGCTCAATGATCTAGACTAGAGGAAAACTTAGATCCCAAAAGCAGCAAAACCAGTATCAAACACTTTCTAGATAAGAATTTTGACGGCCTATAGCAAATATCCCAAATACCCGAAACAGCAAACCATAGGCAGATGATCACGGAAGCTGAAACAATGCCCCTATCGGGCTCATACTAGCAACATAACAATAGAACGACCCAAAAACCAAAATAATGGCTAAGAGGGGAGAATGAACTAGATTCTAGGGAAGGTTTATCTAAACGGAGAAACGAGCATCACTCTGGTAGGAAAATAGTTCTAACCCTCAAGAGACCGGTTTGATCAAGATCTTCTAGGAAAAAAAATGGGCAGCATAATGGTAAAAACAAGGATTTCAAGGAAAGCGAGTTTAAACAAATGCAGGAGTACAGAACTAACAACCCAGGAAGAGCCCGGGAGAGAGAGAGAAATTACCCTAGAGGTTTCAAAATGAAACACGGGCATGACGGCAAAACGAAACATGGTGAAAGCAAAGCTCAGGTAAGAACCCGAAGGCGAAGAGCTAACCTAATCAAAGGACAAGAGGAAATCCAGGCCGGACCCAGAAGAGGAACTAGCTTAAACCCAAACAAACAATCGTAACAATACGCAATCAAAACATACAATTAAGAAAACATATAATCCTATTAGGGTTAGTAGTACCTAATGGGGGGTTCTAAATTCAATATATGCAAAAGGCCAATTTTGGTCAATCGAACAGGGTATGTTCTAAATAGAGCCTGGTATATACCTCCCATGCCTGGAGTGGTGGAGGACATTATCAAACAGTACGCCCGAACTCTTTTACTGCACCAATGAAAGTGTACAGTCAGTAAGGCTTGCTCGTCTTGCAAACAATTCTCGAAATGATAAACAATCGGGGCATCGGGTCAACCAGGCAGGGGGTTTTGAAGAATAATGCATATGCATGCGAAAATGAAAATGAGAAATACATATTAAGAACCAATGATGTTTTTAAGTCTAGCTCTCTTATTTGATTTTAGAAATTAGTCCCTAGCGGAGTTGCCAGAAATTACTGTGGCGCCGAGATTTTGGAGTTTTTCGGAAAATGTTTTAAAAATAAAGGAATTTAAAGATATTTAGAAAATATTTTAACACCTTGAACACTAAATTTTGAAAATCCCGTTTTGTTAAAAATGGAGACGCCACTTAGTTTTTGAGAAAAACTAAGAAAAATAAAAATGGCTACTGATCTTTAAAACGTTTAAGCAGAGAAAAAGAGTTCGGGGGCTAAGGTATGAATTGGGGAAGGTGTAAGGCATCCCATTTGCCTAACCATAAGGTTGGCCTCTACTAATCATCATTGGTTCTTTAATATAATTTCTCAAATGCATGCAAATAAAGAAAATAGAGGCAAAGAGGGAACATCCAAAATCAAATAATGAAAATACATAACATATGTATATAGCACTCCAATTTAGAGCAAATAAAGGGATAAAATTCTAAATCATACGGCATACAATTTCTAACTACATGGTACATGAAACACTCTCGCATGTGATATTATTAAAATAACCTAAGCTAACATAATTCAAATGAAAGAACAAGAATATTCAAAAAGTTGTTAAAATTACCTAAACATGATTTGTTACCAAAGACAAACTAAACTATTCTAAACATGCATTCAAGTAAGGAAACTAAAACATGCATTAATATTAACATGATGAATTGGTAAAATAAATGAGCAATGCAAAATAAATATGCATAAAAACAATCCTAAAAGAAAGTTTATAAAAGAAACTTATGCTAAGATAAAAAGATGTTAGAAAAATACTATATTAACAAAAGGAACTCTAAATATTTATATTTACATTAAAAGAAAATAAAGTGAAAAGAAAACGAAAGAGAAGAAAACTATATTTAAAAAATTAAAATTAGATTAAAAAATTTTTCTGATTTTTGGGTTTAACAAAAGAGAATAAAAAGAAATGGAAAAGAAAGAAAGGAAATGGAATATAAAGAAAAGAAAATAAAACTACTTTACAAGGAAAAGGAAATTACAAGTAAAAGAAAATAAATTACACTAATTTTAAGATGCTATAAATGAAAATAAATTACATTATAAGGAAAAGAAAAGAAAAAGAAATAAGATGCTATAAATGAAAATTACACTACTAGAAAACAAAAATAAAATGGAAAATAAAGACTAATAAAGGAACATAAAGCTAAGATTAAAAGAGAAGAAAAAAAAAAGAAAAATGAATGCTAGAAAATTAAACTCACAAAGAAAATTAAGTTACATTAAAAGAAAAAAAAGGGAATAGAATATACTAGTAAATAGAAATGAAAGGAACCAAAATATAACTATTTAATTGTCGAATATGAATATGGTATTGGCAACTATATCCATATGTATGTAAGTGCATTATTATAATAATTAACAACATTAACAAGTTATAATTGTTAGAAATGTTAGCACTATTTAATGATTTAATAAGTTTAATGTAAGTAAAATAAAACAACTAATATTCGAGTAAACAAATAAATAGGCTAAACAAAGTTAAGCAAGCTAAATAACCTAAATTAAAGATGAATTCTAATGGTTTAAACAACTATACATTGTAAAAGAAGTAAGACAATGAACTTAAGCCGGTCACTCCAAAGAGGTAGAAAAATGGAGTTTAGAAAGACCGGGGATCCAAACTAAATACCTGGATCACTAAAAGAAAATCCTCAAGTCAGGGAATGTGCCTCGGTGGTCTAATTCTCAGGTGGTGATCCAAGCAAGGCTTCAATGTAGGCGTTAGAGGTTCGGATCTCGGCATTTCGATAGGGCTTTGACTTCGGGTCTCGAAATTGCTCGGTAACTCGACAGAGCTTCTCTCACTAATTCTCTCTCCAAAATTTTGTCTTTGAAAATGTACCAGAGGTACGGTATTTATAGAGTTCATCAACCAATGAGGTGCTGCCACGTTTTAAGACATGTTATGCCATTTGGAGATGGCGGTCGCCAGGTTCAAAACATGTACAGCATGTTTTGATGGATTAACAAAATTTGGTTGGTTTGAAGGTTTAGGGTTCAAATACTGAGCTTGGATCACTTTTTGAGGATCGAACTGAGGCACTATTCCACCTGTTTTCATCATCGGATTCACCTGAGATTAAGCAAGGTCAAATTGGGATGTCTACACTAGGATTTCAGCAAATCAATAACGGATCTTTACTGTTGGTGCCGGGGACTTCACATATATTTGGACAAAGTTCCATTTTGTGAAGGTTCAATTTTCAAAACGTCGACCTTTTGGCTCACCGAGGTAGGTTTCTAGACCTTATTATTGTTAAATGGTGTTATATGTAATTATATGTGTTTTCACTGGGTAGAAAATACATTAAATGTGATTTTCTTGTTTAAACGTTAGTTTTGGGGTAAAAAGTGGCTTTTATGCCTTTCTTAGTTTTATACATGATAGGGATGTGTTGATATCCGTGGTTTTTAAAAGGAGGTTTGAAAATCAGGTATTTTGTGAGAATTGTGAAAAATGTGTTTTTGGAGGTTTGGAGCTAACCCTCGGGGTTGAGTCTCAGTTTTTAAAACGTTTGTTGGAAGTATGTTTTTACATGCCAGTAGATCTTCATGTTGATGGATTGGATCTATTTTTATACATGTTGATGTATATCTGTTTTATAGGTTTTTGTAGTTAAGCTATGGTTGATTTTTAAATGATTTCTATAGATGTACCGTGACAGTGGGTGTGTTAAGTTGGGCTTCTATTACTCCTCGGTGAAGTCTAAAAATGTGCGCAGCGTAGGTGCTTTGTACCTTCGGGTTAATCCCCTCAAATTAAGCAGTGAGTGCTCTATACCCTCGGGTTTTAGGCCCGTAAATTGAGCAGTTACGTTGTTGTGAATTCATATAGAACTTGTCATTACCTAACCGGCCTTCAGTGGTTCAGGACTAGGGTAATTGGCATAAGTCTATAGTTGTTACCATTACCTGTATGGTAGAGTCGGTACATAGGATTTTATTTTTTCTCTTTCTCCCCGACTGTGTGGCTCGAGTGGAGAATACTATTTTATTACTGCTTTCCCTTAACTATGGCATGATATCTATGTGGATGATATACATAGTTTTAAGGATGGAAAACATGTGATTTTTGAGAAGAAAATCTTTTTGGATCATGTGGTTAAGTTTGTATGCTTATGATTGCATAACTTGCTTTACAACTTTATAGTCTATTTCTATTGGTTTCGGCTCACGGTGTGAGATTTTGTTGTAAAATCTTTTTCAGGTGGATGTGGTCCTGTCGGGTGACCTTGAGGTGCCCGGAGGTGGCTGTTTATAAGACCCGGTTGTTTGGTCTTTGTTGGGTGGTTTATACATTTCTGTGTATATTTCATGTTGGGTTATAACATGTTGTAATGCGTATGTTTTTCTTTTGGCCGTGGACCGATGTATGTATGTTTTATGCTTTTGAGAGAACCATGGGTTGGTTGTTGTGTTCTGTAGTTTCTTACTACATTTTTCGTTGGTTAGTCCAACAGCTTACAAACAAAAGGGGTTTTTTAATGGTTTAGGTTTCATTCAAACTCTTGTGCTTCGAGGAGATTTTAGAATGGCCTAAGTTCCTTTTAAAAAGAAAAGATTTTCTTATCCAAAACTTGTATTTTGTTTTTTTTAAAGGCTTGGCTTGTGGGGCCGTAACCGTAGTCTCATGAGCTACTCTTTTAAATCAAATAAACCCTCAGCAGTACATTTTTACAAAGGTTTTGGCCTTGTTTGGGCTTTATGGTTTTCATTCCTTTTTATTCTGGTGGTTTGGTGGTTGTTCTTAGGCTTTCGCGTGACCCAGAGTTTGAGGCGTGACCACTTGGTATTAGAGCTGGGTTCGAATACCTATGAGCTGTGGAAAGTGGGTGTGTTATCTTGTGAGGAATGATGATTGTGTGCTTGGTTGCTTATGTTTGTGTTTATAACATGAGCATGTTAGTGTTTGAGAATGTTGATGCTGTGTATATGTGAGTATGGAGGTTGGACCCTAGGATTGATTAGTCTTACCTTTGGGCGTTTGGATTAACAAACTTGGGAGCCATGTTACAAATGCTTTTAGCTGACGTGATTTCTAGTAGGAAATCTAAGTAGGTGATCCAAAGTGACGCGTCATTCTTGTCGGTTCTCCTCGGTATCGGTGTTGTGTCTGCATAATCGTTGTGGCTATGTGTTGGCATGGTTATGTGGTATGTGTTAGAAATAACTTGATAGATCGACCTTAGGTTGTCATGTTTCATATTTTTTTATATACATAACCTGTACACCCTTCGAGACGACGAGACCGTGATTTGGGTCTTGGATGTGCGACTCGGTTGCTATCAGTTGTAGAGGTAAGGTTAAGGGTTGAGCGTCGATCACTTGGTATGCTGTGGAACTCGTCAGTGAGTTGGGTTTAGCCGTGCGAGGTTGGCCTCAGTTGGTAAACCGTCGAGTGTTGGTATGAGCAAAGTGTTATTCAGGTGCAGTCAAAGCATGGTTTATGGCTTTGGCTTGGATAGTTGACTCCTCTAGAGAGTATTCCAGTGGAAGTTGGAGTTGTGTTAAGGATAGCCTTGTGAGTAGGGGCGATAGGGTGTTGGAGACCCTGGGAATTAGATGTCATAACTAGATTGGTGGATAGATCTATGGCTCGTGATAATCCCTTTCAGGTAAGGTTGATGTACGTGGTTTTGGCCGTGTGATGGATTAGGTACATCTTAAGCCATACTATGTCATGAGCCGTGTACTCAGGATAGAGTATAGACGGGAGCATAGCGAATGGGAGCGTGATAATCCTTGGCCATGTGTGTGTTGAGATAGAGGAATGTGTGGTTCTAGAGATATTCCCTGGTAGTCAGGATGTCGATGGTGGTCAGTAGGATGTTGACGGTAGTTAGAGTACCATCTGAGGATGTTGCTGGTAGTCAGAAGTAGGTCTGATTACCTTAGATGTTGTATATCTTCGTAAAGTTTGAGAATTGAGTTATGAGTGAGTGAACTCAAAGATATGGGGATGAGTTTGAGTTGCAGGTATACTAGGAAGAGCATGGGTCGCAACGGTGTTGGAATGAGTAAGGATTTAGGTAATGATTCTAACCTGCGATGAGTAATAGTTCTGTAAGATTCTTACGAGAACCCAGGTTTGTGGCTTGGTTGTTACCCTAGTGACTAGGAGTTCATGTTTGAGAACCGTGCTTAGCGCATGTGGTTGGTTAGTGCTGAGATACCGTATCCTGAGTGTGATATGTCGGGAGGTTGATGGGTATGTTGTTTGCCTATGGGAACGAAGTGTGGAGTAATGAGGTTTAGTATTATACTGTATGATTTGGTTAGCCTGGGGCGGTAAGTAAGAAATCGTGGGTTACGATGCCTGTGATTAATGTGTGCTTGAGACCGAAAGTGCAGAAGGTGTCTACATGGTTAAGGGAGTTCTTGGTAGCTCCGGACGAAAGATCTTAGTATTGGGTCATGGTTCCTTGTTGACCTTTCCTTCTCTCTAGACGGAGATGCCGGGTCCTTGATCGATTCAGGGTTGTGGTTATGTTCCTTCTTGGATATTGAGTATTTGTGTATATGACCTGGGATCCGATTACTCCAGCGGTTGGGGATCGAAAAGAATCGCATGATGGGGTTAGTATTATCCCACAGTGAAAAACTATAAAGGAGTACGTATGAGTGTGGTAAAGCTGATAGGCTGTGGTAACCTAGTCAGTGTGTCTTGTTGATATGATGGTTGAACTAGTTGGTTTGTGTTCCCTGTGAGGTCGAGTTAGTAGACCAGAAATGCTTATGCTTGTTCCTGTGACAAGAAAGTTGATGTTGATACACAAAGTCCTTTAGGCAGAGATCAACAGAAAATCCTTAACTGTTGTGTGCTGCTTGTTTTGGGTTGTGTATATGGTTGTCCTTCTAGCTCATGGCAGAGCAAGAATTTTGTCAGAATAGTGCGGCTGTGATATTCTCATGGTGAGTTTCTGATAGACTTTTCTGAGTCTAGATTGTGGTCCTTTTTGGAGTTTTGAGCTGTTTAGAGTTCTTAGAGTCGAGAAATGGTTGTCGACTGTGATAAGTGTTTTGCTTTGGCATAACTATTGTTTGTATGGAAGGTGCTCCCAAGAGTATGGTAAGGTATGAGTCAGGATATGATATTTGAGAAGCCTCGATTGCTGTGGTCTGTTCGGACCAACGCGATTGTTTGGTAGGGAATGGAAGGGTCATGATGAGTTCAGGAGGTGAGAAAATTGTTAAGTGTAAGATGCGAGTCTTGGTTGGTGTCTTGGGTCTGAATATTTTGCTATTGTGGACTCAAGGGTTTGATGTATATGTTATGAGTGTGTGGTTTGATGTCAAATGACAGTCATTTATTTGCCTCATCGGATAACGGCAATCATGTTTGATTTAAGGTTGATCTGTAGTCTGGGTATCAGTGATCTGATGGCGAGACGTTGAGTTGTGCAGTGATGTGTAGTGACGTGCTGTTGCACGGGCAACATGGTTGGGTTTGTATAAGTGTTGGATACGTATGAGATGTTCTGTCTGCGTGATGTGTTTAGTTAAGTGACTCGTTTAGATCAGATAACTTTGTGGCTGTGATGCCGAATTGATTTTCGGTTAGGTGGAACCTTATCTGGGACAATGGTGTATCACCTAGTGTTTCTCCAGGGTGAGATAATGGGTGTGATGAGATGTGTTCTTTGGTATTACAAGTGAGTAAGTGAGCTTCTCTCTGTGTTGTGGCTCGTGGATGGGCGTTGTGTCAGTTTCGTGGTGGCATTGTTAGAATCAACAGGGTGATGATGTGATATCAAAGTCAGTGGACATTTGGTGAGCATCAGAACTTGAGTAAAGTTTGTGCATGCAGTATATAACTTTGTGTGATTGATGTCAAGGTCCGGCATCTTGTGTCTAAACTTGTGGGGATAGCCTTTAGTGTGCATTGTAAGGTGTGATCGAGCCAGTTTGTGGCAATAAGAACGAAGGGGTGGTAGTCTCTATGTTCGGGCGTAGAGAGTGTTTGAGATCAAGTACCACGATAGATTGGTCTTGTGTGATGCGTTTGTCGTTGGGATGGTTTGTGTTCGGCAAAAGCTATGCTTCGGGGGTTGACGGTGTGAGTTGGATATTGATCCGGTGTTCATAGATGTTTCATTAATGACAGTATTGTCAGTGGTGCTTGCACTAGTGGACAGTTTGGGTGGAGATTGAATCTTCAAGTCATGGTTACATCGTGTGACAACAGGTTTGGGATTTCAGTTGCTGGGGCACTTGTGATGTTATGTGGTGTTGCTGGGTTTGTATTAGAGATTGTTGATAGTTGCGGGACAGTGATTGGCTTGAGTTTCGGTGTTGAATTTTGGAAACGAAAGTGAGACCCTGACCTGTTTCATTTTGGAATGATAAAGTGTTTGAGTTATCTCATGACCTTAGTAATGTTTTAGGTACACCCTAGGCGCGTGTTTGGGTCCCGTTAAGGCTTGTTTGGATAGTGTTTGGGATGAAAAACCTATTTCTCGCAAAGGACCATTTCTCTTCAGCAATCCAGTCGATTAGACTGGAGGATCCAGTCGACTAGGTCAACAGTGAGTTCCTTCAGTCGACTGAACAGGGAGGTCAGTCGACTGACTATGTCGGCAAGGCTTATTTTGATGTCCAGTAGCCTCATCCAGTCGACTGGATTGGGGGTCCAGTCGATTGAACCGTAGATTTTTACCTTGGTCTATAAATATCAGGCGTGTGGGATATTTTGGAATATTTTGATTTCTAGATTTGATTTCTCTCTCCCGAAATCTCTACCTTCTCTTTAGATTCTGATGGGCCCAAGACTCGATTTTGAGTAAACTGATAGCGGAACCTTGCTATTGGCGGTGGTGGCTTCGTATATATTTGGACAGAATTCTATTTTGTCGAGGTCTAGTTTTCGAGACGTCGAGCTTCTAGCTCACCGAGGTAGGTTTCTAGACCCTACTGTTGTTAAACGGTGTTATATGTAATTATATGTGTTTTTACCAGGTAAAAAATAAATTAAATGTGGTTTTCATGTTTAAACCTTGGTTTTTGGGTAAAAAGTGGGTTTTTTGCCTTTCTTGGTTTTATACTTGATACGAATGTGTTAATATCCGTGGTTTTCAAAAAGAAGTTTCAAAACGAGGTACTTTGTGAGAATTATGAAAAACGTATTTTTTGAGATTTGGAGCTAACCCTCGGGGTTGAATCTCAGCTTTTTAAAACGTTTGTTGGAAGTATATTTTTACAAGCTAGTAGATCTCCATGTTGATGGATTGGATCTCTTTTTATACATGTTGATGTATAACTATTTTACGAGGTTTCGTACTTAAGCTACGATTGATTTTTAAATGATTTCTATAGATGTATCGTGGCAGTGGGTGTGTTGAGTTGGGCTTCTATTGCTCGTCGGTGGAAGTCCAGAAATGTGCACAGCGTAGGTGCTTTGTACCTTCGGGTTAATCCCTGTAAATTAAGCAGTGGGTGATCTGTACCCTCGGGTTTCGGGCCCGTAAATTGAGAAGTTACGTTGTTGTGACTTCGTATAGAACTTGCCATTACCTAGTAGGCCTTCAGTGGTTCGGGAGTAGGGTAATGGGCAGGAGTGTATAGTTATTACCTTTATCTGTGTGGCAGAGTCGGTACATAAAATTTTATTTTATCTCTTTCTCCTCGGCTGTGTGGCTCGAGTGGAGAATACTATTTTATTACTGCTTTCCCTTAACTGTGGCATAATATCTGTGCGGATGATATGCATAGCTTTAAGGATGAAAAACATATGATTTTTTAGAAGAAAACCTTTTCGGCTTATGTGGTTGAGTCTGTATGCTTATGATTGCATAACCTGCTTTACAGTTTTATTGTCTGTTTCTATTGGGCTTCGGCTCACGGTGTAAGATTTTGTTACAAAACCTTTTTAAAGTAAACGTGGTCCTGTAGGGTGACCTTGAGGTGCCCAAAGGTGGCTATTTACGAGACCCTGTTGTTCTTTGTTAGGTAGTTTATACCTTTCTGTGTATATTTGTTGTTGGGTTATAACATGACGTAATGCATATGCTTTTCTTTTGGCCGTGAGCCGATGTATGTATGTTTTATGCTTTCGAGAGAACCATGGGTTGGCTGTTATTTTTCGAAGTTTCTTACTACGTTTTTCGTTGGTTGGTGCAATGGCTTGTAAACAAAAGGGGTTTTTAAATGGTTTTGGTTTCATTTAGACTCTTGTGCTTCGAGAAAGGTTTTGGAATGGCCTAAGCTTCTTTTAAAAAGAAAAGATGTCCTTGTCCAAAACTTGTATTTTGTTTTTTTTTAAAGGCTTGCCTTGTGGGGGCCGTAACCGTAGTCTCATGGGTTACTCTTTTAAATCAAATAAATCCTCAGTAGTACGTTTTTATAAAGGTTTTAGCCTTGTTTGGGCTTTATGGTTTTCATTCCTTTTTCTTTGGGTGGTTTGGTGGATGTTCTTGGGCTTTCGCGTGACCTAGAGTTTGGGGCGTGACAACTTGGTTACGACCACCATGTGCAAGGACATAGCCGCTAAATTTTCACCTTTTTGGATAGGTTGCAGCATCCCAGAGGATATCTGTGCTGCCTATTTGCCAATAAATAGGCACCCATTTTCATAGAAACAGAAGAGAGGAACATTCTGAATACAAATACTATTCCAGTTTCACCCCCACTTGATATTCCCGATACTATATATTCTCAGATTGAGTTCGTGACTTTGCTAGCATTGGTGAGGCTATTGAAGAACAAACTACTTGGTGGTTTTGGTCTTTCGCATCTGAGGGGGCACCCAAAATGGTTTTCTACTCTAGGTAATCTTAGGAAATCGATATTTTTCTCAAACACCCTCATCTTTTCTCTCCCGAAGATGTCATGATTAAGGTTTTCATTTATTGTTTCTTTCTTAGTATTTGAGTTATTCATATCAAGCATGTTCATATGAGCCTTTTTTGAAAAACAACATGTTTTTAGGTCTCTATAAAATATATAATAGTATATTTTTAATGTAGTTTCCTGTTCACTGGTACACTAGATACCCAAAAATGTTTTTGAGACCCCTAAAACCTGACGGTCGTGACCGTGTTTCTCATGGACGTGAGTTATTTCGATCCATATTATTACGGCCGCTACATATTTACTTTGGCAGCTACCTTTTTCTTCATTTTTCTCACGACCACAACATCGCGTTGCTACGGCCAACATTTTATAAGATCAGTAGCCTGAAAACCACATTTAAACCATTTTGTTGCCTCTTTTCAATGTTATACGTATTCTGTTTTGAGATTCATGGTACTGCTGAAGTAACAGTTGGATGATCATGCCTTGATAAAGTGGGTTGTGATATTTTACTCTGTACATCCTATCTGTTTGAGTCCCTGTGGACCTTGTATGTTGAGAAAACCCTTTTGAACTTCTAAAATCTCAAGGCCATAACCCTTAATGTCACGGCCGCGACCTCTTTAACCTCTTTTCTTGCTGCTACCCTGTATTTTGTCACGGCCGCAAGTTTTGTGACTTGTTTTGTCACGGCTGCAACATTCTATTGGTACGATCGTGAGCATTTTGTATATCCATTAGCCTAAAAACAGTGCTCGCACCCCTCTATTTTTGCTGTTTGACTTGTATATATCATGTTAGAAACAAAAACTATATTGCATGACCCTTAAGCCTTTTCTTGTTTTAGTTGATCCTTATTTGCATGTTTTTTATTTTGTTTTTCTCAAATAATAAGTGTTGCATGTTTAGAAATGTTAACCAAGTTGCATGACCCTTAAGATATTAGCTAAAACACATTTTTCTTCTTTAATTGCTTTTGTATAAATTCTCTTTAATCTCCTACTCTGTACATGTTATCTTTGAAAAATTTAGAACAAAAACCAACATTGACAAAGTAGAGACTAACCTTATAGTTGGGCGAAAAGGGTGCCTAATACTTTTCTTTTTCGTACCTTAACCCACAAGCCCTCTTTTTCTCTGGTTACGTTAAAAAAAGGACCTTTGTCATTCTTTTTGTTTTTCTTAGTTTTTCTCAAAAATCAAGTGGTGACACCATTTTTCTATAATGTGTTTGGATGTCATAGAATTTTGTTTGAAAAAAAAAATATTTTTCTAAAAATAATAGATATCCGACACATCGGTTTTTCAAATGCACCTGCGAAAACGCTCGCACCCCCTCGGACCTCCGTTTCGATCATCGTAAGTTCGGATAGACTCATCTCACGGCCATCTACGCGTAGCCACAAAAGGCCGTCAAAAACGACTTCTAGTTTGTCCGAATGCACATCTTGAAGTTTAGCGAAACAAACTGCAGCAAGCTGCAAATGCATGATCCTGTTTCATGCAAACTATTTTTTTTCCTTTTAGTTGTTTTATCTTGCATGTACTTTGTATAATAATAATAATAATAATAATAATAATAATAAGAGAATAAAATCTTATTAAAGTTATCTTTTATAATATAATTTGAGTATACTAAATTATTGAGAATAAGATTTTATTAAATTTATATTTTTATACAAAAAGTATTAGAAAAAAATTTTACTAAATAAAATAGTCAAATTTTTGCTAAAATATTAAAAATTTATGAATTTATAAAAAGTAAAGCTTTTAGATTTAAAAGATTAAATATTTTAAATAAATAAGGGATCGACATAATACAAATAATTATAAAAATTAAATTTTAATAGTTGAAAAGATTTATGTTTACAAAAATTATTAAGAAATAATCCAAGTATTTGACATAAATGTTTTAATATTTTAAAGGTAAAAATAACAGATTTTATAAATTTTTAGACTAAAACTTGAAAATAAAGAAATTTTGTGAATTAAATTAAATCTAAGAAATTTTCTTAAACATAGTTAACCTTAATAAATAAAGAAAATAAGATGTTTCTTATTAGAAATATTCTTTCGAATTATTCTATAAAAATAATTATAAGCATACCATATATTCTTAAGAAAACTGTTAAGAAATTAGTAAGATTTAAAATTATATTCTCTTAAACCAAGAAAATTTCTAGTTAAATTTCATTTGGTAATTTAAATAAAAATACGTAATAATAAAAAATTAGTATCTCACACTAAGGGTAGAGTTGATCATTGCTAGGCACCGAGATCGTGTCACTAGAAGATTAGGAAGTTAGAGTAAGAAACGAAGAAGTAGTTTGGTGCCCTTAAGTCTAGATGAGAGTGCATAGTATTATTTTGAACTAAAATGCATAAATTATACTTTAAACTTGTTTTATTACTCATGTTTTGAACTATGTAAACTTGTGATAGCATGATATTTTATGCTCAAATGCCATGATGTTTTTAAAATATGCTATTGGTATCTTTTGAAAAGTATGTGAACTTGTGAAAGCATGATCTTTTATACTCAAATGCTATGAGATTTATAAATATGCTATTTGTACAATTTGAAAAGCATGTGTTTATGAAAAGAAGAATTTTATCAATGCTATGAGATGTTGTTCCAAAGTGACAAGTTACAAGGGTTTCTGGCCCTTTATATCCCGTTATGAGGGAGGTACCCAACTATGAGTTTTGTTTGTCCCTATAGGGGAGATTTCCAGTTAAGCGGGGGTTATTGCCTTAAAAGTTTTCGAGCTGAGTCTCGAGTTATAGCACATACCACTTGTGCTTGGTGGAGAATGGTCATCAATCCATCACGTTGCTATTCGTGCCATGAGAATTGAGATTATGTTACCGTCGGAACTCCCGATCGTGAGGTTGATGACTACTTGGACATTGCTAGGTATAAGTTATAAAGAAAACGAAGCTATTTTAAGATGTGGCGGTAATGCTAGAAATTTTATTTTTAAAAGTATGAGAAAGTGGAAAGAATGCTTTGTGGCAAGCCCAAGTTATAATTTTGCGAAAAAAGGAAAATTCTTTTTAACTTGCCAGTTTCTTGACAGGCAAACACAGTATTTTTTTTGTGGAAAAATACAATATTTTGAGTGTGATTAAGTGATTTTCTCATCCCGTTCATCATAATACTAGGTGCACTCTTTTATAACCTTTGTGGTTGCAGATCGCAAAGATGGCTAGAGATGGTCCACGTATATGTCAGAACCATAGACCCAGGCTCGTGGTTGATCAATACCTTTTGTTTTAAATTTTTAGTCATCACGATCCAAAAGTACAAAGTGTTGCGAAAATGTATCTCAGTACGGATGTGCAAAGACATGTATCCACAATGTGTGTAGTTTTTTTGTTCATGTAAATGAGTATCTCCAGTTTGACTTGTATTACTACGCCTTTGACTCTAAAAGTTCCATTAGTTTTTGGTCCCTGAAATGACGGTGTGACATTATGGTTTGTGGGATATTTCAAATTCTTGACTATTTTTATGTTTTGAGATCTCGTGGAGTTAAATTGAGATTGTCTTAGCAAGCATTTACTTGTAAGGTAACTTACGGAGATTTTTGATAACAAAACACTTGTATTTCATATCATTCAAGTTCAAGTACATAGTCGGTTGAGAATATAAGTTTTTGGGATGATCACAAAAGGTTACACAGACGACACATACATAAAGGAAAAGAGTACAACATATAACATGTAAAAGCCTATTTCGAACAAATGTGGGCAGATCCAATCGACTTTGGCTTCATATTCCCATGTCACCTCATACATCCCGAAGCACCTCCATTTGACTTCCACATGCCACATGCCTACTAGCCTCATACAAGCCTTGCCAGTGATAGCAACAAGAACTTCCGTATATGTTTATGGATCGTTAAAATCAAGCACTTGGTTTCGTGGGTTGATAATTCATCTCTCGTCCTTAGTTCGTTGAGTTTGTAGTCACTTTGCACTGAGCATGTCTCCCAATTTATCCTTGAATCCTGATGGTACTCCTAGGCGAAAGGTCGTTCCGTTACTTTTCCACTACCTGTAGGGGTCCCATAAAGTGAGTGAAGGCTTCGGGCTTCCTCCAGTTACACTTTTTCTTCGGGCAAATTCTGGCATAAACCCCCTTTCCTACTTGATACTCCCTACAATATGCTTGACGACTATGAAAAATTGCTGCATTAGCTGCCTCATCCTCGTCAGAGTCAGGTGGCGATGCCTCAATCAGATCATAAATAATAATGGTTTTGCCTTCTTCATCATCTTCTTCCTCTTTTTCTTCCTTCTCTTCTGCCTCTACTTGCATAGGGTCAATGGGATCCTCCTACACTACTAATACCTCATCGGGGTCCAAATCCTTCGATTCCGACGCGACCACAGTCCATCCTCAGGCTCTAAATCTGATGCTATTCTAAGAAAAGAAAGAATAGGGGACTTCAGGTAAAGATTTTAAGTTATTAGCATTATAGGTGTTAAATTAAATAATATAGACATTCTACAGAACTTCTACGCTATAGAAGTCGTAGTTTCCAGTTACCCAAGACTTGAAGGTTCACTAAACCTAGACTCTAATACCAAGCTATGACGCCTCGGCTCCCGAGAACGTTAAGACATACAAAAGAATATAATAAGGGTTACACTAACGATTCATTCATAGATATTCATTAAACTATTACATCACAAATATCTTGGGAAGCTCGTAAAACACATGATATTATAGATCCATTGTCACACCCCAAAATCTGAGGTCACGTGAAAATCCACCAAACATCTATTTTATATGAAAATATATGTTTTCATAAATTAAATCCGCCTGTTGAAACCAATGAAAAACCCAACAAAGTGTATCTCTCATAGATACAAACAACAGTTCGACATACGTACAATATATCGCCTTATAGCGTACAAAACATGCCTTCAGAAACAGGCATACCAAAATGGAAAACTATAAAAGTCTTCCGCCACCACGGGCAACTCCGAGCTACTCATCATCCATATCATCACCTGAAAATATTTTTTATAGAAAAATTTCCACCCGTGAACCGAAGCCCAATAGAAGCAGACTATGAAGCTGTAAAGCAAGCAATATGCAATCACATAGGGTGGGAGCTATACTCAAACCACAGAACCCAAAATGGTTTTCCACAAACCCAATGTTTTCCCACCAAACTAACACAAGTCTCCTAGAACGGTTTTATTTCATAAAACCCATGTTTTCATCCTTCAAAACAGGTATAGTAGATAAATGAAAATAAACCACAGCAGTTAAGGAAAAACAGCAATCAAAATGTTTTTCCCTCGCAGAATGTACCATCGAGGAAAAGATGATTCAATCCTATGTATCGACTCTAGCACAAGGGGACAGAGGTAGGAACTATAGACTCCTGTCCAGTATCTAACGCCCAGATATCGTGGGATTGCCTAGATACACACAGGTTCTATACTAAACCACCACGACGAATGCTTAATTTACGGGTTACGACCCCGAGGGAGCTAAGCACCCATCCGTCTCAATTTACGGGGACTAACCCGAAGGACCTGAGTACCTACTCTGCGCATGTTTTTGGACTTTCACCGAGGGCAACTCGTGCCACATCCACGTCATCCTGGTACATCTAGATAATCATTCTCGAAAATCAAACCATTTCTCAAAACATTTCACAGATATACATTATACATGTATATAGATCCATCCATCAACATAGAGATCACAAAAACCATTGCTAAAAACATTTGCTCCGCTTTCACAAAATATTCAAACAATGAGACTCAACCCCAAGGCTTAGCTCCAAACCTCCAAAACATAAAATGTTGAGATTTATCATTAAAAACCACCATTTTCAAGAAAACCCTTTGAAAACCCTTCAACCACATGTCATGTAAGCAAATAAACCAAGAAAAACGA
Source organism: Heliamphora ciliata (assembly GCA_032360265.1). Lineage (NCBI taxonomy): Eukaryota > Viridiplantae > Streptophyta > Magnoliopsida > Ericales > Sarraceniaceae > Heliamphora > Heliamphora ciliata. The sequence continues at coordinate 35,978 of JAUMHN010334997.1, read as the reverse complement.
TAAACATGCTTTTTATTCGTGTAAAGCAAGGTTTAAGCATAAAAATGACAGTTAATGTATTTTCTACTCGGCGAAAACACATATAAATGCATAAAACACCCTTATATAGTAGGATAGTCTAGAATCCTACCTCAGATAGGTAAAAGCTCAATGTCTCAAAACTAAACTTCGTCAGAACGAGAATCCGTCCAGATGGATATGAAGCCCTTGACCCGAATAACTTAGATTTGCTGTTCAACCACCAAAAACCAATCTCGGGCCTCTCGAAAGCTAGAGAGAAGGCAGAGAAAAGGTGTAGAGGAAGAGAGAGGCTTGAAAAAGATAATTTTGGCCCAAAAACCAAGGCTGCTAGGCTTTATAGATTTTTGCACCCAGGCACCACCGCTCGAGCACCCAAGCACCGCTTGAGCGGACCCTTACCGACATAGGTCCCTGGCACCCCACCGCTCGAGTTGTTTACGTCGCGACAAGGTCGCGAGGTAAACAACTCCGGGTATCTCGCACGAACCCCAGACTCAAGCTCCCAAGTCGCTTCTTCAACCCCGTGATGAAGCCACTAAACTTTGACATAAACAATCGATCTCCCCCGTAACACCTGTTCTTTCGTATCCAGAATCTTCACGGCATGCTCCTCATTAACTCACAACTCAATCCAATCTAGCACATAAGACGGATCTGGCTCATACTTCCAAAGCATAGAAACGTGAAAGACATTGCGCACAGATGCTAACTGAGGCGGCAAAGCCAGACAGTATGCTACCACCACAATCCTTTCCAGGATCTCAAATGGTCCGATAAAAAGTGGTGATAGCTTCCCGCTATGACCAAATCTCATCAACCCTCTGCGTGGCGAAACCTTTAGAAACACATGGTCTCCCACGGTAAACTCTAACGGTCTCCTCCTCCGATCAGCATAACTCTTCTGGCGACTCTGAGCTGTCACCAGTCGCTGATGAATTACTGTAATCATCTCTGTCGTTTCTCGCACCAAGTCGGGTCCCAAAATAGCAGTCTCTCCCACCTTTGTCCAACACACAGGCGATCTACACTGCCTACCATACAGAGCCTCATACGGTGCCATCCCAATATGGGACTGATAGCTCTTGTTGTATGCAAACTCTGCAAAAGATAGATGATCCTCCCAAGAACCCAAAAAGCACACAGGCTCTCAGCATGTCCTCCAAAATTTGAATGGTCCTCTCAGATTGACCGTTGATCTGAGGATGAAAAGCTGTACTAAAAGTCAAGCTCGTCCCCAAAGCCACCTGAAGACTCTGCCAAAAGTGCGATGTAAAACGCGGGTCTCGATCGGAAACGATAGTCACAGATACTCCATGTAGTCGGACTATCTCCCAAACGTACAATCTACTCAATCTTTCCACTGGATATCTCACTCGAATGGGGAGGAAGTGTGCAGACTTTGTCAGTCTATCCACTACAACCCAAATAGCATCATGTCCCTTCGACGAGCGTGGAAGTCCTAATACAAGATCCGTAACGACATTCTCCCACTTCCACTTAGATACAGGCAACGGTTGCAACAATCCTGCAAGTCTCTGGTGTTCTACCTTCACTTGCTGACAAGTAAAGCAATGAGAAATGAATCGGATCACATCCCTCTTCATCCCCGTCCACCAAAACTAACAGTGTAGATCGTGGTACATCTTCGTGCCTCCCGGATGCACTACAAGACGGGAGTGATGAAACTCATGTAGCACCTCAGCACGGCACGACTCCAGTACAAACAATCGTTCTAACAGCCTCAGACTCTGATCTGAACTCATCACCCATCCTACTGTATCTGTCCCACTAGCAATGCGGTCCCGTATTATCTGAGCCTCTGGATTGGTCCTCCAAGCCTCAAACACATATGCAACTAAAGCAGGCAGTGAAGCAACTGTATGTAAGGTCGCACCCCCTACTGTCTCCCCAAGACACAGATTAAACTCCCCAACGTCCCCAAGCATGTCCCACTCTCGGATGGCCACTGAAGCTAATGAGCCGCGAGATCTCCTACTGAGTGCATCAGCTACGACATTTGCCTTACCTGGATGGTACTGCAAATCAAAGTCGTAGTCTCCTAATAACTCCATCCATCGCCGCTAGCGAAGATTTAGGTCTTTCTGTTAAAATAAGTATTTCAGACTCTTGTGGTCAGAGAAGTCCTCGAAATGCTCACCATATAGATAATGCCGCCATGTCTTCAAAGCGAAGACCACGACTGCCAACTCCAAATCATGTGTCGGGTAATTCCTCTCATGTGTCTTCAGCTGTCGGGATCCATAAGCTACAACTTTACCTTCCTGCATCAACACACAGCCCAAACCATTAAGTGATGCGTCGCAATACACAGTATACCCCAAACCTCGCTCTGAAATAATCAGAACTGGTGCACTGGTCAGTCTCCTCTTCAGCTCCTGAAAATCTATCCCACAAGACTCGCTCCATACAAACGTGACTCCCTTTCGCGTCAAACGCGTCATCGGTGCTGCAAGCCTAGAGAAGTCCCGTACAAACCGCCGATAATAACCCGCCAGACCGAGAAAACTACGTATCTTAAAAACATTCTTTGGTTGCTGCCAATCTGTAACTGCATCAGTCTTCGTCGAGTCCACTGATACTCCATCCTCTGACACTACGTGTCCAAGGAATCTCACCTATGTCATCCAAAACTCACACTTCTCAAACTTCGCATACAAGCGATGTTCTCTCAGAAGCTGTAGGGTAATGTGAAGATGCTCCTCGTGCATCTCCCTCGTAGGTGAATAAATCAGAATATCATCCACAAACACGACTACAAAACTGTCCAGATAAGGGTGGAAGATACTATTCATCAGACCCATGAATGTAGCTGGGGTGTTCGTCAAACCAAACGGCATAACCAGAAACTCGTAGTGTCCATAGCGAGTCCGAAAGGCAGTCTTTGCTACGTCCTCGTCCCTAATCCTCAGCTGGTGATATCCTGACCTCAAGTCAATCTTTGAAAAGCAACGGGACCCCCTCAACTGATCAAACAAGTAGTCAATCCTCAGCATCGGATATTTGTTCTTCACCGTTACCTAGTTTAACTTCCCGTAATTTGTACACAATCGTAACGAACCATCTTTCTTCTTCACAAAAAGCGCTGGAGCTCCCCACGGTGACGTACTCGGCCGTACAAAACCCTTGTCTAGCAACTCTTGCAACTGCACTTTGAGTTCTCTCAACTCAGCCGGTACAAAACGGTACGATGGCATAGAGATAGGAGCAGCTCCCGAAACAAGATTAATGGAGAACTCCACATCTCGGCTCGGTGGCAACTCAAACAAATCGTCCCGAAAGACATCCGGGTACTCGCACACCACAGGAGGTAACATTCCTCGAACTCCACTCAGATCGTCTAACCGAAGAACAGAAAAGAGGAAACTCAAATCTCCTCGAACCTGGGTGACTCCTGGCATAGATATCATGCCCTCATCCCGATCACCCACAAAGAAGAAGCAGTCACCCTCAGGCGTACAGATCAACACTCTCCGTCGATCACAATCTATAGAGGCATGGTAGGTAGTCGGCCAGTCCATCCCTAGGATGATATCAAATGTGGTAATGTCCAAAATGATAAAATCAAACTCTAAATAACGACTAGAGACCTCTAGCACGTAGGATCTACAGACAAGGCTCAACGTCACATTCCCACAGATTGGGGTCTCTACACACAAGGTCCTACCCAACCAGTCTATTTTTAGCCCCAAAGCAGATACAAATGCAGATGGTATAAACGAATGTGATGCTCCTATGTCGATGAGGACACTGGCCCATGATCTAAAGACTAGAATAGTACCTCAAATCATGGCCGGAGTGTCTGCTGCATCAGACGCAACTGGTGCTTTGGAAGCACTGCGATCAGCAAGAACATAAGCCCTGGCCTGTGGCAGTCTGGTCTGCCCACCATGACCCTGAGTCAATGGCTGCCTCAACGACTGCGCTAAGCACCTCCTTCCGCTAACGTAGTCGTCCAAGCCCTAGGCTGCTGCGGAGCCTGTCGTCTCTGTACACATGAAGCAACAGACGCTCCTATCACGCCCTGGGCATTCCCTTCTCTGGAACACTGTCTGCGAAAGTGCCCGGACTAACCACATCCAAAACAAATAGGTGGGTCTCTCACCTGTGACTGGATAGGCGCTGAACTCTGTGTCTAGCCCTTCTGCTGGCACTCAACTGCACGATGTCCCGGCTGTCCACAGCGATAACAGATCATCCCTCTCTACTCTGGCCTTTCTACCGAAGTCACTGAAGGTATAGGTGCAGACGACTACAGTTGAGACAATCCGGTAATACGAGAACTAGGTCCAGGCGACCTCTGGCGCTTTCTCTCGCGCCTCTGGAACTGTACATCCCCATTGTCCTGCTGGCTCCTGCTCTCTCTAATCCTACGGTTGTCTGCTAGTGAGTTCTCAACCCAGATAGCAGCTTCCACTAGCTTGATATACACATCCACATCCAGAGCTGCAACCCTATCCTTGATAGCAAGTCAAAGTCCTCTCTCAAACCTCCGAGTGCGTAACTCCTTTGTAGACACCATCTCAGGTGCGAACGGCGACAGATTCGCAAACCCAGCCTCATACTAAACCACTACAGGTTTTCCTGAACAAGGGAGTGGAACTCCTCTTGGTAAGTATTCCTCGAAGACCTCGGGAAATACTTCTCCAAGAAGACTTTCGTGAATCCAGCCCACGTGTCATCCACAGTGGTCTAGGCGAACTTCCACCACTCTCTCGCATCTTCCCGTAATTGGAACGCTGCCAACTTTGTACGTAGAACATCCTCCTCGATATCCAGAGTGTCAAAGATAGAGGTGGTCACTTCTAACCACTCAGTAGCAACTTTGGGGTCTAGTTCCCCAGCAAAGGTTAGAGGGTCCAACCGCCGAAACTCCCTCATAGCCATAGAAGCCCTTGGCTCAGGAACCCGTACACTAGCCCTAGTCACTTCTGCCATAGCTCTCATGGTGGCCAACATCTCCGAGACGGTATCAGTGCTGTCAATATCAGTACCACCCACTTGTTCCTGTGGGACAGGAACGTTCCCTCCCTCTGGAACCTGAACATAGGCACGTCCTCGGCCACGACCCTATCCCGGCACTCCCTACGTGGACATAATTCTATAGGAAGCAATATAACATGGTAAGCTTTCCTACTACATGCTACTACGTAACATAAATACATAATCATGCTATCACATAGCCACATAAGATAGTACAAACACGTTTCACATACTGAGGAGAACCAACAAGACAAACTCATCCATTTGGATAACCTATTCAGATTCCTTACTAGAAAACACGACGGCCTAACGCGTTTCTAACTTGGCTTCCAAATCTGTTAGCTCAAACACCCTAAGGCAAGACTCGTCAATTCCAAAGTTCAACCTCCATACCCACATATACAACTATCATGCTCAAAAATCTATAAACATGTTATAAACCAACGTTTAAACACATGCAGGCAAGCATACTCAATCAACCTCACCAGGTGATAAACCCTCTTCCCATGGCTCTTAGATATTCGAACACAGAGCTCTGATACCAAGTTGTCACGCCCCAAAATCTGGCGTCACGTGAAAATCCACCAAACATCCATTTTATATGAAAATATAAGTTTTCATAAATTAAATCCGCCTGTTGAAACCAATGAAAAACCCAACAAAGTATATCTCTCATAAATACAAACAACAGTTCAACATGCGTACAATATATCGCCTTATGGCGTACAAAACCTGCCTTCAGGAACAGGCATACCAAAATGAAAAACTATAAAACTCTTCCTCCACCACGGGCCCCTCCAAGCTACTCATCATCCATATCATCACCTAAAAATATTTTATACAGAAAATTCCCACCCGTGAGCCGAAGCCCAATAGAAGCAGACTATAAACTTGTAAAGCAGGCAATATGCAATCACATAGGGTGGGAGCTATACTCAACCACAGAACCCAAAATGGTTTTCCAAAAACCCCATGTTTTCCCACCAAACTACACAAGTCTCCCAAAATGATTTTATTTCATAAAACCCATGATTTCATCCTTCAAAATAGGTATTGCAGATAAATGCAAATAAACCACTGCGGTTAAGGAAAAATAGCAATCAAAACATTTTTTCCTCGCGAAATGTACCATCGCGGAAAAGATAATTCAATCCTATGTACTGACTCTAGCACAAGGGGACAGAGGTAGCAACTATAGACCCTTATCTAGTATCTAACCCCCAGATATCGTGGGATCGCCTAGACATGTTTTATACGGAGCCACCACGACGAATGCTTAATTTACGGGCTACGACCCCGAGGAAGCTAAGCACCCATCCGTCTCCATTTATGGAGACTAACCTGAAGGACCTGAGTACCTACTCTGCGCACGTTTTTGGACTTCACCGAGGGTAACGCGTGACACATCCACGAACCATTTTTATCCGTGACACATCCCAGTACATCTAGATAATCATTCTCGAAAACTGAACCATTTTTCAAAACCCTTCACAGATATACATTATACATGTATATAGATCCATCCATCAACATGGAGATCAAAAAAACCATTTCCAAAAACATTTGCTCCGCTTTCACAAAGCATTCAAACATTGAGGCTCAACCCCAAGGATTAGCTCCAAACCTCCAAAACATAAAATGTTGAGATTTATCATTCAAAATCACCATTTTCAAGAAAACCCTTTGAAAGCCTTCCAACCACACGTCATATAAGCAGATAAACCAAGAAAAATAATAAACATGCTTTTTATCCGTGTAAAGCAAGGTTTAAGCATAAATATGACAGTTAGTGTATTTTTTACCCAGCAAAAATACATATAAATGCATGAAACACCCTTATACAGTAGGATAGTCTAGAATCCTATCTCTGAGAGCTGAAAGCTTGACGTCTCAAAACTAAACTTCGTCAGAACGAGAATCCGTCAGAATGCATATGAAGCCCTCGACCCGAATAACGCAGATCTGCTGTTCAACCAGCAAAATCCAAGCCCCGGGCCTCCCGAAAGCTAGAGAGAAGGCAGAGAAAAGGTGTAGAGGAAGAGATAGGCTTGAAAATGATATTTTTGGCTCAAAAACCAAGGCTGCCAGGCTTTATATATTTTCATGCCCAGGCACCACCGCTCGAGCGCCCAAGCACTGCTCGAGCGGACCCTTGCCGACATAGGTCCCTGGCACCCCACCGCTCGAGCGCTAAACCACTGCTCGAGCGGTCATCTCTCGGATAACCTCTCAGCCACTACCCCGCTCGAGCGGACACCCACCCCTCGAGCGATCATCCCTGCGTTGGAATCCTAAGAAAGGAATTAAGCCAAACCACCGCATGCATAACACGTATTCGTAAACATGCTGTTCTAAACAACACAAAAGCATCAACCGAACATCAAAGCATGCTTATAACAAAAAGAAATACGTCATATACATAAACATGACCAAAAGAAAAGGAGCCGGGTCTCACATCCGTCGGGGGTGAATACAAAAAATACAAGAAAACATCCTAGAGCTATAACAAAAGATTAACAAAATAGCATATTTCTTCTTCTAAGCCTTGCCCGGGTCATCTTGCTCTTAAAACTCACCTTAGTATACAAACTCCTCTTCATGGAGCACCTTTTCTTCTTCACCTGTGACACAATGGTATGAGCCAAAGCCTAGAAGAAAAATCTCCAAGCCCACTAGCCAAACTCACGGCATAAAATCACCAAACACATTCCATTGGCCACTTATCGCATTTAGATATCAGAGAGACAGATAAATTGAAAGATACAAGAAGGGTAAGCAGGTAAGCATGAGACAACTAATTATGCATGAAATGTAATAAAAAATGCTGTACATATGCCCAAACCGACCATAACCCAAGAACAGAAACTTGAACTTCATGTTAGGAATTCGAAGAGTTAGATTTTCTAGAAAACGTGATAACTAAAGCCATCATTTGCGCCTCATTGTGAATAATAATCACATCGTCGGGCTTTATGCCCTTGCTATTTTATTTAATCACAACGGCATGGGTTCTGATGTCACCTCCAGGTTATAAAAAATAACTGAACCAATCCCATCTTAAGACTCGCGATGCCTTTGCCAGTATCAACCTGAATCTTAAAGTACAAATATCAAAAAGTTAGAGACGAACCCATGGTGTCCACAAGAGGTTTTCCATCATAATCAATATCCATACACCAGGGACACCCAGGGTGTTCACGGGTAAATCATTCTAAAACAGCTTCATAAAATTGGCACACGAAGGACGCCCTAGACCAAGAATTAATGGGTGATAGAATCCAAAGACACCCCCAAACAACCATGATAAGACAATACATTGACAGTATAAGAATGAAACCCAAGATGCCTCAGGTGAAATTTGACAATGCTCATGGTACAACAACTCATAGCTCAAAGTACAACTAACCATAGCATAACTAGACATAGCAAGATATACAACTAAACATAACATGGTCTTCATCATATGTCAAAGTCATTTCTCATCATAAAATTGTGTCATGTCATGAATCTCATAAATTAAATCATGTTAATCATGCAAACTAATCCAAACATAAGAAGCATGCTCACAATTCCCTTAACACTTCACTACTAGACTTCTAATCATTAAATTGTAACTTGCAGCAATAATTTGGGGCATCAAGATTTTGATTTAGCTTTTGGTTTTAGACACAAAATAGATTAAAATATTCTTGATAACTCTCGTAAAGGACACTAAGGCTAAATCCTAAGGCTTCTAGGTGATTTGGCCTCCACAAAGGAATATGCTTCAGCATCACTTAACCAATTGCGGCGAACAAGGTTCTCAGAAGGCCACGGGTTTAGGGCATTAAAATAGATTCTTTTGAGCTGATTTTTGGATATAATTTAGGTTAAGATGTCCTCTACATTGCTTATGAAGGATTATCAGGGTGGGTCTTAAGAAAATATTTGATAAATAACTCATTTAAGAAAGTATGTCAAATCAGCATTTTAAAAACGTTGGACAGTAAGCTATTTAAATCACTAAACATGAATAACTGATTGTAGATGGGTTTTGACTAAACAAATCTCAACGAAAGTAGCGGAACTTTGGTGGGTAAGTATATAATCATGTTAGCTACAACTTTCATGAAGACACCAAAGCTCAGTTCTAGGTTTCAAATAGGGTTGTTACCTCTGCAACAGAGGATGGTCTGAAAAGCAACACGTTTTGGTAGAAAAATAATAATTTTAAGTTTTATAAGCTCAACTAGGTTCAAACCAATTTTACATGAAAGATAACACAAAAATCTAAGTTTGGACATAAAACACAACCTCGGATGAGTTTTCTATAATTATTTATGATTTTTCAAATATAGGTCCAACAAGCTAAAAATTTTAAAACTCGGAGCTAGTTTCTATTCAACCTCCTAGCATGTTGCATGTCAAGTTTGATCCTAGATTCTTTGCATGCATGGTATATACACTTATAAACCATAACTCCAGAACCTAAACGTACAATTATTCTCATGGAAATCAACATTCAAACACAAAAACACACCATTCTATCAAAACAGTCCCTAAAACTCAACTATTACGCCTTTAATCATGTGTTTTGATTCTTATTTTTGATTTTATGTTTGAGAATGAGGAGAGGAGATTTTGAGGCAAGTGAAATCAGAGAGTTTAGAGTTTTTCTTACCTTTAGAATATTTGGTTAAGGGTAGAAGGTTGGTAGGACTTAACTTTCACTCAAGGTCTTCTAGCTCCCTTGGCTCATTCCTTCTTCCTTCTTCCTTCTTCACTTGGAGAGCTTTGAAGATACAATTTTTTGGTCTCTCACTCTCTCTCTTAGTGCTAGAAATGAGGGGAGGAGAATGAGGCATCAAGTTTTCTTTTTATAGGAGAAAAGGTAGTGGAATTAATAATTAAGGTGTATGGCATTTTTTGAATTTTCTAATTTAAAATTGGTTGCATGGGAGGTTTGTTCTTCTTGAGAAATATTTGGTGTAAGAAAAAGGCAAGGGGAAGTCGGCTAGGGCATATTTTGGGTGCTCAAAATTCAGATTTTTCTTTGTTTGAAGTTTTGGTAATGTATTGGTACTACATTGTCCAAAAAGAAACTTTAAAAATTAATTTTTTGTATATTTTTGGTTTTCTTTCTTATAAAAATGAATTATTTTAGTAAGTTTAAAATTAGTCTATTATTTTGATAGTTTATTATAAATTTGGCATCATTTGATTAATTATGTATAGACACAAGTTAAATTAAGCTTTTTTAATAAAATGTGTCATTTTGACATTAATTGATGTGTAAGAGTTTTAATAATGATTTATTTACTTTTGTAGGCATAAAATTTTATATTAGTATTATTATTAATTTTTTAAATATTTTTGTGTCATAATAGTACTTGATTTGTACATCTTTTTCTTAATTTTGAGCATAAAATGCAAAAAGTAGCTTTTTAGCACAAACTCCAAGGCATAGCCAGCCCTAGTAGGGTATTTTTGTCATTTTATTTGCTATTTTTTTTTGCTTTTTTTTAATTTAAATCTTTAATTTGCGGTGTCCAAGTGTCAAATTTGTAATTTTTAAAGGTTTTCTTGTATCTTAGGGGTATAATGGAAATTTTATCTTTTTATAAGATTTTATGATTTTAAATTATTATTTTATGGTAATTAAATAATTTCTAGGGTGTTAGAGATTTTCTTCTTGTATTAGGGTTTTGGCTCACGGGTGTTCGGTCTTTAGAGTTTTGGATCGTATTAGGGTTTCTAACATTATGGTGACTTAAGACCTTGTCGGTTTACCGTCGCTAATCCTGTGATTTAGAATCGGGTCCTTATAGGTTGCCAACTCGAAGGAACTAAGAGCCCATAAGTAAAAAAGCACATCGAGCGTAAATATCACCTAATACGAGAGATTGTACAAAGGATGGCGTTGCTCTTACCAAGATTGCATCAGTAGACAATCTTGTAGATCATTTTACAAAGAGTTTATCGGTTAAGACTTTTCACTGTCATGTAAAGGGCATAGGAATCAGATGTATGGCAGTATAATTTTTAATATAAGTGAGAGATTGTCAAGATTGTATACTAAAAATCATGATTTTTTGTTTTAGTATTTAATTTTATTTTCATAATAAAATTAGTTTTTCCATTTAATGAGAATCATAATAAGTAATATATGCATTTCGTTATTTATTTAATGGCATGCATGAGTATTTTTTATTCTACATATTATTTAATCTTGTGGGTAGAGTTCGGCTTACACACAGAAAACTAGATTATTATTTCTTATAGAATACAAGTCTTTGGTTCACATTCTTATATGAAATTAGACAAATCATCGGTATGACTATAGAACAATATTTTAGTAGATTTGTCTTAATTACGGGGAACGGTAATTGTTTCCACAATTGTTCTGACTCATTGTGTTAGTACAATTTGTGTGTATTGAACAGAACCACGTTGGGATAATTAATTTTATATTAACTCTATAAATTAATTTGCACTTCATGGTTATTATAAGTGTTTATACTTTTAATTCTGAAATAATTATTAAACACGTATATTTAATATTTGTACTTTTGATTAATTAAAGAGTGCGATCTTATAAGGGTCAATAATCCCTGTGAGTTGGATAATAACGTTAATTACATGAGACCCGATTCCCTTTCTTTTCTATATATATATATGGCCAACGTGTTTCGTCTCAGTACATGTGCATTATCGATGAATGATTTATGCTTTAATGTCGTAGAACAGCCTGTACGTTTGTGTTTCATGCTTTCTCGGGTTTCGTTATTGTATTTCTCGGTTGGCTGGGTGGTTCAGTCGACTAATAGGGTTGGATCAATCGACTGATCAGGCCTCTGGAATGTTTTTAATTTTGGCTGTAGCTTTTCAGTCAACTGAAAGGGGCTTTCATGTCAACTGATGTCCCTCCAGTAGCTTTCCAATCGACTGACCTGAGTGGTCCAGTCGACTGACATGAGGCGGTGGATGGATCTTTATACATGATTAATGTATAATTTGTGAAATATTTTCATAGTCGAGCAACGGGTTGTTCTTTTTAAATGATTCTATAGATGTGCCAGGATAGCGGGTATTTGGCACAAGTTGCCTTCGGTGGAAGTCCAGAAACATGCGCAGAGTAGGTGCTTTATACCATCAAATTAATCCCCATAAATTAAGTGGTGGGTGTTTTGTACCCTCGAGTTTCGGGCCCTTAAATTAAGAAATTATGTTGTGGTAGCTGTGAGACCCTGTACCGTTTTATTTTATCGTATATATATGTTTGACGTACTTCTCTCATTATATGTATATCATCGATGAATGGTTTGTGCTTTTGAGTTATAGAACAGCATGTATATAGATATGTTTTACGCTTTTCTAGGTTTCATTTTGGCATGTTTGGTTTGGACCCATAAATTCAGTTTTTCACCCAGCGTCGACCGCTCGAGCAGTGAGAGTGTGCTCGAGCAGGCTTATGGTAGAGCGTGGGTCGGTGAGGTGACTGCTCGAGTGGTGATTGGGTGCTCGAGCGGTGGTGTGGCAGAGACGTATGTTGGTAGGGGTCCGCTCAAGCAGTGCTTGGGCGCTGAAGCAATGGAGGCCTAGCACAAAAATCTATAAAGCCTACAAAAATATCTTTTGAGTCTCCAAAAATATCTTTTCAAGCCTATCTCATCTCTCTCTTCCTTTCTCTGCCTTCTTTCTAGCTTTTGAGAGGTCTGTGGCTTAGCTATTGGTGGTTGGATAGCAGATCCTTATTATTCGTGCTGAGGGCTTCACATCCATTCGGACGAAATCTCATTTTGATGGCGTTCGATTTTTGAGGCGTCGAGCTTTTGGCTCTCTAAAGTAGGATCCTTGACTATGTTGTCTTTAAAGGGTGTTACGTGCAATTTTATGCTTTTCTACCAGTTAAAAACGTCTACATAGCATGTTGTATGTTTTAAACCATGTTTATACGGATATACAGCTTGTTTTATGCTTTTCTTGGTATATTATATGCGATGCGGTGTTGTGGGTTTGGTAAGAGGAACCTTGATGGATTGGACTCACGCATGTGTATTTTGATTTTGATCTGATATTCAAAAAGGACTGTGTTGAGATACACGGATCAACTTAACATGGGCACGAGTTGCTCCTCGGTGAAAGATCAAAAAACTGTGCAGAATGGGTTTCCCTGCCGCCGGCTAGTGAACCGAGAAAGGAAGCAGGTCGTGTCGGGATATAGAAGGTTCCGTTACTCCATGGGGCCTGTGTGGCCAGGTGGATGGTAGCGTTACTTGGGTCTATATGCCCGCTCGGCATTTGGTGCCTATATTTTGGAATCACTTGGATGTGATGGAAAATTTATGTGTGTGCGTGCGTGCTTACACGTTGGCAGCTTAGGGTTTTCTATAGTAAAACCTTTTACTTCATGCTATGTGATTGCATATCTTGCTTTATTACATCATAGTATGTTTCTACTAGGCTTCGGCTCACGTAGTGGGATTTGTTAAACCTTTTCCAGGTGATGATGTGGATGATGATCGTGAGTAGATCTTGTAGTGCTCGTGGTAACGGATGAAGGAAGATTGTATTTAGTTTTGCTTTCTGTGAGCCTGTTCCTGAAGGTGGGTTTTGTACGCCATAAAGCGATATAATATATGCATGTCAGAATTGTATGCCTTTTGTTTATGAGAGATAAACCTTGGGTTCGCTTTTCTTTTAATTGCAAAAGTTATATTTGATTATGGATAAAATTCTACGTTTGTAAAATTGGTGTTTGGTGGATTTTCAAGTGACCCTAGATTTTTGAGCGTGACAAATTCGTATCAGAGCTCTGAGTTTGAATACCTAAGAGCCTTGGGGAGAGGGTGCATCACCTGGTGAAGATGACTGTGTATGCTTGCTTGCATGTGTTTAAATGTTTTTATGGCATGCTGATAGCTTATTAAGCATAATAGTTGGTGTATATGTGGGTATGGAGGTTAGGTCTTGGGATGGATTAGTCTTGCCTTCGGGCATTTGGATTAAAAATTTGAAAACCAAATTAGAAACACATTTGGCCGACGTGTTTTCTAGCAAGAAATCTAAATACGTTATCCAAATTGACGCGTCTATCTTGTTGGCTCTCCTCGGTATGTGAGACGTGTTTAAAAAGTCTGAAGTGGCTATGTGTTAACATGTTCATGTATGTTATGCCTTTACGTTAATAACAGCATGCAATAGGAAAGTTTATCCTGTTATCTTGCTTTTATATATAGAATTATGTCTACGCGGGGACGGGGACGGGGTCGTGGCCAAGGCCATGGCCGAGGTCGAGCATATGTCCTGGTTCCGGAAGAGGGGGACATTTCGGCCCCACAGGAATAAGTAGGGGGTGCTGACATGGTCAAGGAGATGCTGGCTACTATGAGAGCGATGGTTGAGGCGACTAGAGCTGGAGTGAGGGCTCCTGAGCCAAGGGCATCTGTGGTAATTAGGGACTTCCATTGGTTAGATCCTTCAACCTTTTCTGGGGAGCTAGACCCCAAAATTGCTACTGAGTGGTTGGAAGTAACCACGACGATTCTGGATTCTTTGGAGATCGAGGAGGATGTTCTGCGTATTAAGTTGGCAGCGTTCCAACTGCGGGCAGATGCGATGGAGTGGTGAATGTTTGCCAAGACCACAGTGGATGACACGTGGGTCGCTTTTACGAGGGTCTTTAGCAGAGTGATGGACGTGCACAGTTCTAGGGGCGCAAGAAAAAGCCCCAGTGGTCATTTAAATCGAGTTTCCATTCAGTGTGGGATCGTATCAGTCGCAGTTTTCTACTCCTACACCTTCAGTAGCCTCTACATAAGGACCGGGATAGAGAGAGTTCAATTGGTATCGCTACAAACAGCTAGGGCATCGTTCATTTGAGTGCCCACAGAAGGGCCAAGTTTAGAGTTCAGCACCCATCTAGTCGCAGTCATGGTTGCAGTCACAGTCGCAAGGGAGAGACCCACCAGTTTGTTTTAAGTGTGGTCAGTCCGGGCACATCCGTCAATACTGTCCCCAAGGAGGGAGTGTTTAGAGTGCGACGAGAGTGTCACTTGCTCCATCTTCCCAGAGACGATAGGCTCTACAGCAATCTAGGGCTCAGACGTCTAGGTTTACAGAAGGAGGTGCCTCAGCACAGTCGATGAGGCAGCCGACGGTTCAGAGTTATAGGGGAGGCCAGATCATCGTAGGCTACAGCTTATGTTCTTGCGGATTCCAGTGCTTCCAAAGTACCAATGGCACTTGATGCTACAACTACCCCTTCCATGATCAGAGGTACTTTTCTTGTATATAGATCATGGGCCAGTGTCCTTATCGACACGGGAGCATCACATTCATTTATTTTTTCTACTTTTGCATCTGCATTGGGGTTGAAGGTGGACTCGTTGGGTAGCGCATTGAGTGTAGAGACCCCAGTTAGTGGGAGTGTGGTGTTAAGTAGAGTTTGCAGATCCTGTGAGTTAGGAGTCGCCGGTCATTGTTTAGAATTTGATTTTATCATTCTAGATATGACCACGTTTGATGTCATCCTTGGGATGGAATGGCTGACTACCTATCGTGCCTTAATAGATTGTGAGCGACGAAGAGTATCGATCTGTACACCGGAGGGTGACTGCTTTTTCTTTGTGGGTGATCGGGATGAGAGTTTGATGTCTATACTCGGTATTGTTCAGAATCGAGGGAACTTGGGTTTCCTCTTTTTTGCTCTCAGGTTGAATGAGTCGGTTGAGATTTGAAGGGAGTTACCCCACGTGGTTTGCGATTATTTAGATGTTTTTCTTGACGATTTGTTTGAGTTGCCACCGAGTCGTGATCTGAAGTTCTCCATTAATCTTGTTCCGAGAGCTGCTCCCATCTCTATGCCATCTTACCATTTTGCACCAGTCGAGTTACGAGAACTCAAGGTGCAACTTCAGGAGTTGCTAGACAAAGGGTTTGTACGTCCGAGTATGTCACCGTGGGGAGCTCCAGCCCTTTTTGCGAAGAAAAAGGATGGGTCCTTGAGACTATGCATCGACTACAAGAAGTTAAATCAGGTAACAGTAAAGAACAAGTATCCTATACCGAGGATCGACGACTTGTTTGATCAGTTGAAGGGATCGCGCTGCTTCTCGAAGATTGACTTGAGGTCAGGGTATCAACAGCTGAGGATTAGGGATGAGGACATAGCAAAGAATGCCTTTTGAACTCGTTATGGTCACTACGAGTTTCGGGTTATGCCGTTCAGTTTGACGAATGCTCCTGCGACGTTTATGGGTTTGATGAACCATATCTTCCACCCTTATCTAGACAGTTTTGTGGTCGTGTTCGTGGATGATATCCTTGTCTATTCACCCACGAGGGAGATACATGAGGTGCATCTGCGTATTATCCTACAACTTCTGAGAGAGCATCGCTTGTATGCGAAGTTCGAGAAGTGTGAGTTTTGGATGTTAGAGGTAAGATTCCTTGGGCACATGGTGTCGAAGGATGGAGTATCAGTGGATTTGTCGAAGACAGATGCCGTGATGGATTAGCAGCGACCAAAGAATGTCTTGGAGATTCGTAGTTTTCTAGATTTGGCAGGTTACTACCGGCGGTTCGCGAAGGACTTTTCTAGGCTTGCTGCACCGATGACGCGCCTTACGCAGAAGGGAGTCATGCTTGTGTGGAGTGAGTCCTATGAGTCAACTTTCCAGGAGCTGAAGAGGAGATTGACTAGCACGCCAATGTAAATTATTCCAGAGCGACGTTTAGGGTATACAATGTATTGCGATGCGTCGCTTTACGGTTTAGGCTGTGTTCTAATGCAGGGACATAAGGTTATAACCTATGGTTCTCGACAGTTGAAGACACATGAGAAGAACTACACGACACACGATCTGGAGTTGGTAGCCGTAGTTTTTACCTTGAAGACGTGCGGTCATTATCTTTATGGTGAGCACTTCGAGATTTTCTTTGATAACAAGAGCTTAAAATACTTATTTTCACAGAAAGACTTGAATCTATGCCAATGACGATAGATGGAGTTGTTGGAAGACTACGACTTTGATTTGCAATACCATCCGGGAAGGGAAAATATCGTAGTCGATGCACTTAGTAGGAGATCTCGTGGTTCATCAGCTTCTGTGGCTATACGAGAATGGGATATGCTTGGAGATGTTGGGGAGTTTGATTTGTGTCTCGGGGAGACAAGGAGAGGCGCGACTTTGTTTTCAGTTGCTTCCCGACCTACACTAGTTGCATGTGTGTTAGAGGCTCAGCAGACCAATCAGGAGGCCCAAATGATACGGGACCGCATTGCTAGTGGGAAGGATACAGCGGGATGGGTTGTGAACCAAGATCAGAGTCTGCGATTGACTTAGAGATTGTTTGTGCCGAAATCATGCCGTGCTGAGGTGCTACATGATTTTCATCATTCATGTCTTACAGTGCATCCTGGAGGCACGAAGACGTATCATGATCTACGCCGTCAATTCTAGTGGACATGTATGAAGAAGGACGTGATTCGATTTGTGTCTCAGTGCCTTACTTGTCAGCAAGTGAAGGTGGAACACCAGAGACCGGTAGGATTGTTGCAGCCGTTGCCGATATCTGAGTGGAAGTGGGAAAATGTCATGATGGATTTTGTATCAAGACTTTCTCGATCACCGAAGGGACACGATGCTGTTTGGGTTGTGGTTGATAGATTGACGAAGTTTGCACATTTTCTTCCCATTCGAGTGAGGGATTCAGTGGACGAATTAGGTAGGTTCTATGTTCGGGAGATAGTCCAACTACACGGAGTACCCGTGACTATTGTTTCTGATCAAGACCAGCGCTTCACATTGCGCTTTTAGCAGAGTGTTCAGGTGGCCTTGGGAACGAGCTTGACCTTTAGTACAACTTTTCACTCACAGACCGACGGTCAGTCTGAGAGGACTATCTAGATTTGAAAGGATATGTTGAGAGCCTGTGTGCTTGATTTTTGGGGTTGTTGGGAGAACCATTTACCGTTAGCAGAGTTTTCATGCAACAACAGTTGTCAATCTAGTGTTGGGATGGCACCGTATGAGGATTTGTATGGTAGCCGTGTAGATCACCTATGTGTTGGACAGATGTGGGAGAGACCACTATTTTGGGAACCGACTTGGTACGAGAGACCGAGAAGATTACCGTGATTCATCAGCATTTAATAATAGCTCAGAGTTGCCAAAAGAGTTATGCAAATCGGAGGAGACCATTGGAGTTTGTAGTGGTGGATCATGTATTCTTGAAGGTCTCACCACGTAGAGGTTTGATGAGGTTTGGTCATAGCGGAAAGCTATCACTGCTTTTCGTTGGACCATTCGAGATCTTGGAAAGGATTGGGGTGGTAGCATACCGTCTGGCCTTTCCACCTCAGTTAGCATCTGTGCATAATGTGTTTCATGTTTCCATGCTTTAGAGATATTAGACTGATCCTTCATATGTTCTGGATTGAGCCGAGTTGTAAATTAATGATGATGTCACGTATAAGGAGCGTCCAGTAAAAATTCTAGATACAAAGGAACAAGTGCTGAGAGGGAGGACGATTGCTTATGTCAAGGTCCAGTGGCTTCATCACGGGGTTGAGGAAGCGACTTGGGAGCTTAAATTTGGGGTTCGTGCTAAATACCCAAAATAGTTTATCTTGTGACCTTGTAATGAATTTCGAGGGCAAAACTCCTTAAGGGGGGAGAGTTGTGATACCCTGTACCATTTTATTTTGTGGTATATATATGTTTGACGTGTTTCTCTCATTATATGTATATCATCGATGAATAGTTTATGCTTTCGAGTTGTAGAACAGCATGTATAGATATGTTTTACGCTTTTTTGGGTTTCATTTTGGCCTATTTGGTTTTGACCCTTAAATTCAGTTTTTCACCCAGCGCCGACTGCTCGAGCGGGCTTGTGGCAGAGCATGGGTCAATGAGGTGATCGCTCAAGCGGTGATTGGGCACTCGAGTAGTGGTGTGGCAGAGATGTATGTCGGTAAGGGTCCGCTTGAGCAGTGCTTGGGCGCTCGAACGGTGGAGGCCTGGCACAAAAATCTATAAAGCCTACGAAAATATATTTTGAGTCTACAAAAATATCTTTTCCAGCCTATCTCTTCTCTTTCTTCTTTTTACTGCCTTCTCTCTAACTTTCGGGAGGCCTAGGGCTTAGTTTTTGGTGGCTAGATAGCAGATCCTTGTTATTTGTGCCGAGCGCTTCACATCCATCCGAACAGAATCTTGTTTTGACGACGTTTAATTTTTGAGGCGTCCAGCTTTTGGCTCTCTGAGGTAAGATCCTTGATTATATTGTCTTTAAAGGGTGTTACGTGCAATTTTATGCTTTTCTATCGTTGAAAATGCCTACATAGCATGTTGTATGTTTTAAACCATGTTTATACGGGTAAAAAGCTTGTTTTATACTTTTCTTGGTATATTACATGCGGTGCGGTGTTGTGGGTTTAGTGAGAGGGACCTTGATGGGTTGGACTCACGCGTGTGTGCTTGGATTTTGATGTGATAATCAAAAGGACCGTGTTGAGATCTACGGATCGACTTAACATGGGCACTAGTTGCTCCTCAGTGAAAGACCAGAAAACTGCACAGAATAGATTATTCTGCCCGCCGACTAGTGAACCAAGAAAAGAAGTAGGCTGTGTCGCGATATAGAAGGTTCTGTTACTCCATGGGGACTGTGTGGCCAGGTGGATGGTAGCATTACTTGGGTCTATATGCCCGCTCAGCATTCGGTGCCTATATTTTTGGATCACTTGGATGTGATAGAAAATTTGTGTGTGCGTGTGCGTGCGTACACGTTGACAGCTTGGGATTTTCTATAGTAAAACCTTTTACTTCATGCTATGCGATTGCATATCTTGCTTTATTACATCATAGTATGTTTCTACTGGGCTTCAGCTCACGTAGTGGGATTTGTTAAACCTTTTTCAAGTGATGATGTGGATGATGATCGTGAGTCGAACTTGTAGTGCCCATGGTGATGGATGATGGAAGACTGTATTTAGTTTTCCTTTTTGTGAGCCTGTTCCTAAAGGCGGGTTTTGTACACCATAAGATGATATATTATATGCATATCGAAATTGTATGTCTTTTGTTTTTGATAGATAAATCTTGGGTTCCCTTTTCTTTTAATTACTAAAGTTATATTTGATTATGGATAAAATTCTACATTTGGAAAATTGTTGTTTGGTAGATTTTCACGTGACCTTGGATTTTGGGGCATAACAGTAGCTTCGTATAGAACTTGTCATTACCTAACAGATCTTAAATGATTCAGGGATAGGTAATGGGTAGGAGTCTATAGTTGTTACATCAGTCCCTTTGTGACAGAGTCGGTACATAAGATTCATTTCTCTTTTGTCGGTTGTGTAATCTGAGTGGAAAATAACGTTTTGTTACTTTTTTTTCTTTAACTTTGAAACGTTATTTGCATTGTTGAAATGTTCGGTTTTGAGGACAGAAAACTAGGGGTATTATGATGGTAACCAATTTTAGGCTCCTTTGGTTGAGTTTATTACTACGTGATTGCATTTCCTGCTTTACTACATCATAGTCTATTTCTATTGGGCTTCGGCTCACGGTGTGGAATTTGTCAAATCTTTTTCAGGTAATGATGTTGATGATCTCGAGGAGTACATCTAGTGATGCCCGTGGTGACAGATGAAGGATGACTTTATTATTTTCCTTTTGTACGCCTTAGGACGATATATTATATTCATGTTGGATCTGTACGTTTACTATTTATGAGAGTTAACTCTTGGGTTGTTCAGTTCAAAGGTTGTATTTAACTATTGACAAACCTATTTTTTTAAAAATTGGTGTTTGGTAGACTTTTTATGTGACCCTGGAGTTTGGGGCGTGACAACTTGTTATCAGAGTTCTGGGTTCGAATACCTAAGAGCTGTGGGAAGAGGGTGCGTCACCTGGTAAGGATGATTGCGTGTGCTTGCTTGCATGTATTTACGCATTTTTATGACATGCTGATAGCTTGTTGAGAATGATAATCAATGTATATGTGAGTATGGAGGTTGAACATTAGGATAGATGAGTCTTGCCTTAGGGCATTTGGATCAACAAATTTGGAGGCCAAGTTTGAAATGCGTTTGGCCGACGTGTTTTCTAGTAAGGAATTTGAATAGGTTATCCAAATTGGCGTGTCAGTCTTTTTGGTTATCCTCGATAGGTGAGATGTGTTTGTATAAGCTTGGATGGCTATGTGTTTAACATGGTTATGTGTTATGTGTTCCTGTTTTACGTCAGTAATAACATGTTGCATGAGAGCTTATTATGTTATGCTACCTTCATATAGAATTATGTCCACACGGGGACTGGGCCGTGGTAAGGGTCATGGCCGAGGTCATGCATATGTTCAGGTTCCAGAGGAAGGGGATGTTCATGCCCCACAAGAACAAGTGGGCGGTGCTGACATTGTAGAAGAAATGTTGGCTACCATGAGAGCGATGGCCGAGGCGACAAGGGCTGGAGTGAGGGCTCCTGAGCCAAGGGCCTCTGTGGTAATGAGGGAATTCTGGCGATTGGATCCGCCAACCTTTTCTAGGGAGTCGGACCCCAAAGTTGCTACTGTGTGGTTGAAAGTAACCACGACAATCTTCGATTCCTTGGAAATTGAGGATGATGTCTTGCTCGTAAAGTTGGCATCATTCCAACTGTGGGAGGATGCAAGGGAGTGGTGAAAGTTTGCTAAAATCACAGTGGATGGCACATGGGCCGCTTTTACAAGGGCCTTTTTTGAGAAATACTTCCCAAGTTCGTCCTGGGACACCTATCGGGAAGAGTTTCTCTCCCTTGTTCAGGGAAACCTCATAGTGGTCTGGTATGAGGCCAAGTTCGTGAATCTGTCGTGATTTGCACCTAAGATAGTATCAACATAGGAGTTGCGCACCAATAAGTTTGAAAGGGGCCTTCAACCTTCCATTAAGGATAAAATCGCAGCGCTGGGTCTGTGTGTTTACATCGAGATGGTGGAAGCCGCTATTCGCGTAGAGAACTTGCTGGCAGAGAGTAGCAGAGTTAGGGAGAGCAAAAGTCAGTAGAGTGATGGAGGTACACAACTTCAAGTGCACAGGAACAAGTGCCGAAGGTCTTCTGGTCTGAGTTCACATTCTGTGGAATCGTATCAGCCGCAGCTTTCTACACCTACACCTTTAGTGGCTTCGACAGGAAGGCCAGAGCAGAGGGAGCTTACCTATTATCCATGCGGACAGCCAGGGCACCATTCACCTGAGTGCCAGCAGAAGGGCCAAGTCCAGAGTGCAACGCCCATCTAGTCCCAGGGGAGAGGCCCACCAGTATGTTTTGGGTGTGGTCATCCTGGGCGCATTCGTAGATACTACCCACGAGGAGAGAGTGTTATGAGTGTGATAGGAGCATCAGCTGTTCCAACTACACAGAGACGACAAAATTCGCAGCAAACTAGGACTCAGACGTTTAGGTTTGCAGAAGGAGCTGCCTTAGCACAGTCTGTGAGGCAATCGACGGCCTAGGGCTATAGTGGTCAGGCCAGAGCACCACAGGGCAGAGCTTATGTCCTTGCTGATCCCAATGCTTCCAAAGTACCAGCTGTTCCCGACGCTACAACTACTACATCTATGATCAAAGGTACTCTCCTATTATATAGATCATGGGCCAGTGTCCTCATCGACACGGGAGCATCACATTCATTTATTTCCTCTTCTTTTGCATCTGCATTGGGGTTACAAACAGACCTGTTGGGTAGTGCGTTGAGCGTAGAGACGCCAGTCAGTGGGAATGTGGTGTTGAGTAGTGTTTGTAGATCGTGCGAGTTGGGGGTCATCAGTCATTGTTTCGAGTTTGATTTTATCATTCTAGACATTACCACATTTGATGTCATCCTAGGGATGGACTGGTTGACCACCTATCGTGCCTTCATAGATTGCGATCGACGAAGGGTATCGATCTACACGCCTAAGCGTGGCTGCTTCTATTTTGTGGGTGATCGGGATAAGGGTTTGGTGTCTATGCCCGGTGTTGTTCGAACTCGAGGGAATTTGGGTTCCCTCTTTTCTACTCTCAGGATAAACGAGACGATCGGGTTCGAGGGGAGTTACCCCTGTGGTTTGTGATTACCCAAATGTCTTTCCTGACAATCTGTTCGAGTTACCACTAAGCCGTGATGTGGAGTTCTCTATTGATCTAATTCCTAGAGCTGCTCCCATTTATATGCCGTCTTATAGCTTTGCACCAGCTGAGTTGCTAGAACTCAAGGTACAGCATCAAGAATTGTTGAACAAAGGGTTTGTACGCCCGAGTACATCACCGTGGGGAGCTCCAGCTCTTTTTGTGAAGAAGAAGGATGGGTCCTTGAGGTTGTGCATAGACTACCGAAAGATGAATCAGGTAATAGTAAAGAATAAGTACCCTATGCGAAGGATTGTTGACTTATGTGATCAATTGAAAGAGTCGAGCTGCTTCTCGAAGATTGACTTGAGATCCGGGTACCATCAGCTGAGGAATTGGGACGAGAACATAGCGAAGACTACCTTTTGGACTCACTATTGTCACTATGAGTTTCTGGTTATGCCGTTCGGTCTGACAAACGCCCCTGCGACGTTTATGGGTTTGATGAACCGCATCTTTCACTAGTATCTGGACAGCTTTGCGGTGGTGTTTGTGGATGATATTCTTATCTATTCACCTACACAGGAGATGCACGAGGAGCATCTGCGTATTGTCATACAGCTTCTGAGAGAGCATCGCTTGTATGCGAAATTTGAGAAATGTGAGTTTTGGATATCCGAAGTAAGGTTTCTTGGACACGTACTGTTGACAGATGGAGTGCCAAGTGGATTCTTCGAAGACCGATGGAATGATGGGTTGGGAATGACCGAAGAATGTCTTCGAGATCCACAATTTTCTGGGTCTAGTAGGCGACTATCGGCTGTTCGTGAAGGATTTTGGTCGACTTGCCACGCTGATGACACGTCTTACGTGGAATGGAGTTAAATTCGTTTGGAGTGAGTCATGTGAGTCGACATTCCAGGAGCTGAAGAGGTGATTGACCAGCGCACTAGTGTTGATTATCCCACAATGAGGTTTATGGTATATAGTGTATTGTAATGCATTGCATGATGGTCTGGGCTATGTTCTGACGTAGGGAGGTAAGGTTGTTGCTTATGGGTCTCGACAGTTAAAGACCCACGAGAAAAACTATCCGACACATGATCTGGAGTTGGCAGCCGTGGTCTTTGCTTTGAAGACGTGGCGGCACTACCTATATGGTGAGCACTTCAAGGTTTCCTCTAATCACAAGAGCTTAAACTACTTATTTTCACAGAAAGATTTGAACTTACTGATAGTTTGTGTGTAATTCCAATAGGGAGGTGAATTGGATTTTTTTTTAAAATTTGTTTAAGTATAAGAAGCCAAGTATAACTTTTGATTTACTTATAAGCAAGATGTATTAATTCACAAATATATTTTTAGGTATGACTTTAAAAAATTAAAACACAAGTAGTTTTTAATTGACAAAAACATTAAAAAAGATTTAAGAGCCAATGAAGATGTTAATATTTAAAGCCCTTTTTGTTTGAAGATTAAAATGTAAATGTACTTCAATTTTAATTCACAATATTTAAACCTTCTTTTTAACTAGATTCAACTTTTCTTCTTTTAAAAACACAAGTACAACTTTCAAGTTTAATACTTTTCAAATATGACTTCTAGATTAAAATACAAGAATATTTTAATTTGACAATATTCCTTGCAAAGTGAAATGAAAGGATTCAAAACTTTTTAGCTTTGAAAATTAAATGATGCAAGAAATAAATGATTCAAGTGCAAGTGTATGTGAAGCAATGACAAGCAACAATATAATAAAGTAAATAAAAGAAATGAGCAAGCTAGAAGAAGAACACCACGATTTTTACAAGGTTCGGCGCAACGGTCTATGTCCTTGTCTCAAGCCAACCGCTATGAGGATTTCTTACTGCCTCTCCTTCAATAGGCGGAGGAGCCTCTCTCCTTAGTCTAGGCGGAGTAGCCTCTCTTGAGAATGTTTCCTTCTCAAGCAACCCAATCCTTGTAGGCAGATTAGCCTCTTTTGAGAAATGCCTTTCTCAAATACAATAGAATGATATGAGAGTGTACAACAGAACGCTCCTATGATGAGCAAAAGAGTACAAACAATGAAAGCTCTAACTCACTTCTCAATGGAATATAACAATGAAGCACAAAAAGAAATCTAATGATCTTTTCTCTCAAAAATGAATTGAAATATCAAGAATTTGAAGCACAATGAAGTGAGAAATGAGAGAGATGCTTGAGAGGCTTTGGATGAGTAAAACAAGAGCACAAGGGCTCTATTTATAGGCCTCAAAATTAGACTAGCTGTTGGGCTAAATAGGGTAATGTCAAACTAGCCGTTTTTAGCAAAAATTCAAATTTTAACTAGTTCGGTCGACTGGATATACTAGTTCGATCGACTGGACTTGACTTCAGTCGTCTGACCCTTGAGGTCAGTCGACTGAACTGCCTTAGATCTGAAAATACATTTTTAGCAGTTCAATCAGTCGCCTAGATATAAAGCCTTAGTCGACTGCACACTTAAAAATCCAAATTTTTATTTTTCCAAAATATTTTGTTCACTTTTTGCTTTGGAAAATTATTTTTAAGACTTTTTGTAATCTTATGAGATTCAAAAGTAATATTCATGAGATTAGTGAATGTATATAAATTCTAAAAATAAAATTTTCAATTTGTTCTTCAATCATTTAATATCTCAACTCTTGCATTTGTTCCAAAACGTTGTCGCCAAAGAGTTTGATTTGAAATTATGCATCATGGCTTTCACTTTGTATCTTGAATTGTGCTAAGCGTATATTTCCTGTAAATAATCACAATTTGCATAATTAGATACATAGGTTTGTTATCATCAAAAATCGGTCATTGAAGCCTTGTTAGACCAACATTTACGCCAACGATGATGGATGGAGTTGTTGGGAGACTATGATTTCTATTTGCAGTATCACCCGGGAAAGGTCAACGTTGTGGCCGACGCACTTAATAGGAGATCCCATGGTTCGTTAGCTTATGTGGCTATACGAGAATGGGATATGTTGGGAGAGGTTGGTGAGTTTGATCTATGCCTTAGAGAGACAAGGAGAGGTGTGACCTTATTTTTAGTAGCTTCACGACCTGCATTGATTACATGTGTGTTAGAGGCTCAACAGACGGATCAGGAAGCTCAGATGATATGGGATCATGATACTAGTGGAGAGGATACAGAGGGATGGGTTGTGAGTCTAGATTAGAGACTGAGGTTGGTTGGGAGATTATTTGTACCAAAATCATGCCGTGTTGATATACTAAATGAATGTCATCACTCACGTCTTGTTGTGTATCCAGGAGGCACAAAGATGTATCACGACCTGTGTCGCTAGTTCTGGTGGACGGGAATGAAGAGGGATGTGACTCGGTTCGTTTCTTGGTGCCTTACCTATCAACAGGTAAAGGCAGAACACCAGAGACCTACAGGATTGTAATAACTGTTGCCTATATCTGAGTGGAAGTGGGAGAACGTCATGATGGATTTTGTATCAGGACTTCCTCGATCGTCGATGGGACACGATGCTATTTGGGTTGTGGTTGATAGATTGACGAAGTCTGCACATTTTCTCCCCATTTGTGTGAGGGATTCGGTGGACAGACTGAGTCAATTGTAGATCCATGAGATAGTCCGACTACACGGAGTACCTGTGACTACTGTTTCTAATCGAGACCCACGCTTTACATCACGCTTTTGGTAGAGTCTTCAAGTAGCTCTAGGGACGAGCTTGACCTTCAGTATAGCTTTTCACCCACAGACAGACGGTCAGTCTGAGAGGACTATTCAGATTTTAGAGGACATGTTGAGGGCTTGTGTGCTGGATTTTTCGGGTTCTTGGAAGATCATCTGCCATTGACAGAGTTTGCATACAATAACAGTTATCAGTCCAGTATTGAGATGGCACCGCATGACGCTTTGTATGGTAGGTCGTGTAGGTCACCTGTGTATTGGACAGATGTAAGAGAAACCACAGTTTTGGGTCCTTACTTGGTACGAGAGACGACAAAGAAAATTACCATGATTTGCCAACATCTAGTGACAGCTCAGAGTCGCCAAAAGTGCTACGCAGATCAAAGGAGGAGACTGTTGCAGTTCGTAGTGGGGGATCATGTGTGTTTGAAAGTCTTGCCACGTAGAGGTTTGATGAGGTTTGGCCGTAGCGGGAAGCTATCACCACATTTCATTGGACCATTTGAGATCCTTGATAGGATTGGAGTGATAGCATACCGTCTGGCCTTGCCTCCTCAGTTGGCATCTGTGCATAACGTGTTTCACGTTTCTATGCTTAGGAAATATGATCCTGACCATTCACATGTTCTGGATTGAGCTGAGTTGCAAGTTGATGAGGATGTCACGTATAACGAACAACCTGTAAAAATTCTAACTACGAAGAAGCAAGTGTTGAGAGGCAGAATAATTGCTTATGTCAAGGTGCTATGGCTTCATCATGGGGTTGAGAAAGTGACGTGGGAGCTTGACTCTGGGGTTCGAGCTAAATACCCAAAATTGTTTACCTTGTAACCTTGACGTGAATTTCGAGGACGAAATTTCTTATGGGGGGAGAGTTGTGAGACCCGGTTCCCTTTCTTTTCTTTATATATATATGCCCAACATGTTTCGTCTCAATACATGTGCATCATCGATTAATGATTTATGCTTTAATGTCGTAAAACAGCATGTGCGTTTGTGTTTTATGCTTTCTCGGGTTCCGTTAGTGTGTTTTTTGGTTGGCTAGGTGGTTTAGTCGACTGATGGGGGTGGATCAGTCGACTGACCAGGCTATTAGAATGTTTTTAGTTTTGGTCGTAGCTTTTCAGTCGACTGAAAGGGCCTTTCCAGTCGACTGATGTCCCTTTAGTGGCTTTCCAATCGACTGACCTAAGTGGTCCAGTCGACTGACTTGAGGCGGTGGCTGTTTTTGAGCTTTCTAGAAGATTTTCTGTCGACTGACCTGTGTGGTCCAATCGACTGACCTTCTGTGCTTTGGCGTGTCCTATAAATATCCACCTTTTGGTAGATATTTTCATATCTTGGTTGCTTCTTGACTAAGTTTCTCTTTTGCTCCACCTTCTCTCTAGACCTTTGGGTGGCCCGGGCTAAGTTTTTCACATTCTATTAGTGGATCCTTGTTATCCACGCTATGGGCTCCGCTTTCATCCAAACAGAATCTCATTTCGACGAAGTTCGTGTTTACATGTGGATCGAGGCATCGAGTTTTTAACTTGCCGAGGTAGAATCCTAGACTATGTTGTCATTAAAGGGTGTTACGTGTAATTATAGAGCTTTTCACTAGTTGAAATCGCTTGAAAATGCTTTAAATATCATGTTTTATGTTTAAACCATGTTTGTTTGGATGAAAAAGCATGTTTTACGCTTTTCCTTGGTTTATTACATGATATTGGACGTATGGATGGTCATGGTTTTCAAAGGGGTGATTTTGAAATCGGAGAGTTTATGAAAATCTTGAAAAATGTGTTTTGGAGATTTGGAGCTAACCCTCGGGGTTGAGTCTTATCTTTTAAACGTTTTGATGAAATGGTGGAAAACATGTTTTTAAGATTGTTTGATCTCCATGTTAATGGATGGATCTTTATACTTGATTAATGTATAATTTGTGAAAATATTTTCGTAGTCGAGCTACGGGTTGTTCTTTTTAAATAATTCTATAAATGTGCCGGGATAATGGTATTTTGCACAAGTTGCCCTCAGTGGAAGTCCAAAAACGTGTGCATAGTAGGTGCTTTGTACCTTCGAGTTAATCCCAGTAAATTAAGTGGTGGGTGCTTTGTACCCTCGGGCTTCGGGCCCATAAAATTAAGCAGTTACGTTGTGGTAGCTCCGTATAGAACTTTTCATTACCTAACAAGTCTTAAATGATTCAGGGATAGGTAATGGGCATGAGTCTATAGTTGTTACATCTGTCCCTTTGTGATGGGGTCGGTACATAGGATTCATTTCTCTTTCCTCGGTTATGTAACCCGAGTGGAAAATAATGTTTTGTTACTATTTTTCTTTAACTATGAAACGTTATTTGCATTGTTGAAATGTTTAGTTTTGAGGATGGAAAAGTTGCGGTTTTATGACGGAAATCGTTTTTAGGCTCCTGTGGTTGAGTATTTTACTACGTGATTGCATATCATGCTTTATTGCATCATAGTCTATTTCTATTGGGCTTTGGCTCACAGTGTGGGATTTGTCAAACCTTTTTCAGGTAATGATGTTGATGATCTCGAGGAGTAGATCTAGTAATGCCCGTGGTGACGGATGATGGAAGACTTTATTGTTTTCCATTTGTACGCCTTAGGGCGATATATTGTATTCATGTTGGATCTGTATGTCTACTGTTTATGAGAGTTGACTCTTGGGTTGTTCGGTTCAAAGGTTGTATTTAACTATTGAGAAACCTATTTTTTATAAAACTAGTGTTTGGTGGACTTTTCACGTGACCCTAGAGTTTGGGGTGTGACAAATTATATGGTGAATATTAATTATTGATGAAATCCACGTCCCGTGATTGGGATTGGTGATACTCCCTTAAGAAAACTTATAAGTTTTGTTCTAATCGAACCTTGCAGGTAATTGTTATAATCCAGCAGTCAAATAAGTTAACAGAAGGTCTTAAGAAATTTTCAAAGAAGCCCATTAAATATAATTATTAGTAATTTAATTTAATCAGCGGTTATCTGTAATCTTAACGTGGGGAGAGTAAATAAGCATTTAATAACAGGAGCTCGAATCTTTTCAATTTTGAGAATAAGACCGGAAGTGCAATTATAATTCTTTAGTAGAATTAATTATAATTTATATATTTATGAAATTACTTTTGGGTTAAGGTAGAATTTCATAATTACTGTGAGACCCGGTAATGTTTTATTTTGAGAAATGTAAGTATGACATGTTCCTTTTACTGCATGTATACTTGCATGTTATAGAGAACAACATATTTTGTATACGTGTTATGCATGCGGGGGTTTGGCTTAGCTTCCAAGTTTGGTTTTTCCCCTACGTTGACTGGTCGAGCAGTGGGGTGAGCGCTCAAGCGGGGTAGTGACAGAGTGTGGGTCCGTGAGATGACCGCTTGAGCGGTGGGGTGGCAGGGTGTATGACGACAAGGCGTCCGCTCGAACGGTGGTGCCCAGGCGCGAATTTCTATAAAACATGTCAGCCTTGGGTTTTGAGCTAGAAAATATCTTTTCAAGCCTATCTCTTCCTCTACACCTTTTCTCTGCCTTCCCTCTAGCTTACAGGAGGCT
Source organism: Heliamphora ciliata (assembly GCA_032360265.1). Classification (NCBI taxonomy): domain Eukaryota; kingdom Viridiplantae; phylum Streptophyta; class Magnoliopsida; order Ericales; family Sarraceniaceae; genus Heliamphora; species Heliamphora ciliata. Next base: position 5,643 of record JAUMHN010334997.1, on the reverse strand, counting down.
CGTGGGTTAGTTTTTCGCGGTCGGATAGCAGATCCTTGCTATCGGCAATGTGAGCTTCATATCCATTCGGACGGATTCGCATTCCGATGAGGTTGGATTTTGGAGGCATCAAGCTTTTAGCTCTCCAAGGTAGGATCCTAGACTATGATGTCTTTAAAGGGTGTTACGTGCAATTTTATGCTTTTCTACTAGTTAAAAATGCCTGCATAACATATTGTGTGTTTAAACCATGTTTATACAGATAGAAAGCTTGTGTTATGCTTTTCTTAGTATATTACATGTGATGGGACGTATGGGTTAGGTGAGAGGAACCTTTTGGGTTGGACTCACAGTGTTGTGGGTTTGGTGAGAGGAACCTTGATGGGTTGGACTCACACGTGTGTTTTGGTTTTGATGTGATAATCAAAAAGGACCGTATTAGGATCTTTGGATCTGGTTAACCGGGGAACGTGTTGCTCCTCGGTGAAAGACCGAAAATCTACGCAGAATGGGTTTCTCTGCCCGTTGGCTAGTGAACCGGGAAAGGACACAAATCATGTCGGGGTATAGAAGGTTCCGTTACTCCATGGGACCTGTGTGGAGAGGTTGATGGTAGCGTTACTTGGGACTATATTCCCGGTCGATATCGATGCCTTGATTTTGAAACCACGAGATGGTAGAATAACTTGGGTGTGATAGTGATTCGTGTGTGTGCGTGTGTGTGTTCACGTTGATTGCTTGGGGTTTTCTGTCGTAAAACCTTTATTTTATGCTATGTCATTGCATATACTGCTTTAGTGCATCATAGTCTGTTTCTATTGGGTTTCGGCTCACGTAGTGGGATTTGTTGAAAACCTTTTTCAGGTGTTGATGATCACGTGGAGTTGATCTAGCTGTGCCGTGGTGGCCAGAAAACTATTGTATAGTTTTCCATTTTGTTATAGAAACATGTATTTAGATATATTTCTCCCGTCTCTGAAGGCATATTTTGTAAGCCTTGAGGGCGTATATTATATCTGTATAAGCAAGTTGCAAGTGATTTTGAGAGTGAACTTGGGGTACTCCTTTTGTTCCAAAACTGTATTATTTTGGTTGATTGTTTATCAGTAAAAGTCTCATCTTTTATAATCTGGTGGTTGTTCGATGTTTCACGTGACCCTGGATTTTGGGGCATAACAACCTGGTATCAGAGCTCTAGGTTCGAATACCTAAAAGCCATGGGAAGAGAGTTTATCACCTGGTGAGGTTGATTGAGTATGTTTTCTTGCATGTGTTGAGATATTTCTAAAACATGCTACTAGCTTTTGAGCATAACTGTTTGTGCATATGTGGGTATGGAGGTTGAATCTCAAGATTGATGAGTCTTGCCTTAGGGCGTTTGGACTAACAGATTTGGAAGCCAAGTTAGAAACGCATTTGGCCGACGTGTTTTCAAGCAAGAAATCTGAATAGGTTACCCAAATAGACGAGTCCGTCTTGTTAGTTCTTCTCGGTAGGTGAGATGTGTTTACATAACCTTAAGTGGCTACGTGATAGCATGCTTATGTGCGTTATGTGTTTATGTTACGTTACGTAATAACATGTGGTAGGAAAAGCTTATCCTACTAAATTACGTTATATAGAATATGTCCATGCAGGGAGTATGGGGACGGGGTCGTGGCCGAGGGCGTGCCCGAGGTTGAGCTTATGTTCAGGTCCCGGAGGAGGGAACCCCACAGGAACAAGTGGGCAGTGCTGACGTCATGCAGAAGATGCTTGCCACTATGAGGACTATGGCTGAGACATCCAGGGCTGGAGTGAGGGCTCCTAAGCCAAGAGCCTCTATGGCTATGAGGGAGTTCCGACGGTTGGATCCCCTGACCTTTTCTGGGGAGCCGAACCGCAAAGTGGCTACTGAGTGGTTGGAAGTGACCACAACCATCTTCGATACTCTGGATATCGAGGAGGATGCTTTGCGGGTGAAGTTGGAGGCGTTCCAACTGCGGGAAGATGCTATGGAGTGGTGGAAGTTCGCCAAGACCACGGTGGATGACACGTGGGCCGCTTTCACGCGAGTCTTCTTGGAGAAGTACTTCCCGAGATATTCGAGAGATACATACTGGGAGGAGTTTCTTTCTCTCGTTAAGGGGGACCTTACTGTGGTTCAATACGATGCCAAATTCGTGAATCTATCGCAGTTTGCAGCTGAGATGGTATCTACAGAGGAGTTGCGCACTAGGAGGTTTGAGAGGGGCCTTCGACCCGCTATCAAGGATAGGATTGATGCTTTAGGTTTGGAGGGTGTACATCGCGCTGGTGGAGGCTGTCATTTGAGTAGAGAACTCGCTGGAAGAAAGCCACAGAGTTAGAGAGAGTAAGAGCCAGCAGAATGATAGGGGTACACAGTTCCAAGGGCGCGGGAAAAAGCGTCAATGGTCATCTGGGTCGAGTTCCCGTTCAGTGGGATCATATCAGCTGCAGTCTTCTATGCATGCTCCTTCAATAGCCTCTGCAGGAAAGCCAGAACAGAGAGAGGTTACGTGTTACCAATGCAGATAGTTAGGGCATCGTTCATATGAGTGCCCACTGAGGGGCCAATTTCAGAGTTCAGTGCCTGCCCAGTCGCAGTCGCAGTCACAGTCGTAGAAGAAAGGGTCACCTGTGTGTTTTGAGTGTGGTCAGTTTGGGCATATTCGCAGACACTATCCCCGAGGAGGGAACATTCAGAGTGCCACGGGGGCGTCACCTGCTTCATCTGCCCAGAGGCGACAAGCTCCGCAATAACCTAGGGCTCAGATGTCTAGGTTTGTAGAGGGAGGTGCTTTAGTGCAGTCAGTGAGGCAACCGACAGCTCAGAGTTGTAGTGAGCAGATCAGATCACCACAGGCCAGAGCTTACGTTCTCACCGATTCCAGTGCTTTCAAAGCACCAGTTGTGCATGATGCTACAGCCACACCATCCATGATCAGAGGTACTCTCCTAGTCTTTAGATCATGGGCCAGTGTTCTCATCAACACGGGAGCATCACATTCTTTTATATCTTTTTGCCTTTGCATCTGCATTAAGGTTGGTGATAGATCCGTTGGATAGTACATTGAGTGTAGAGACCCCAGTCAATGGGAATGTGGTGTTGAGTAGAGTTTACAGATCCTACGAGTTAGGAGTCGCCGGTCGTTGTTTAGAGTTTGATTTTATCATTCTAGACATGACCACGTTTGATATCATCCTAGGAATGGACTGGCTGACTACCTACCGTGCCTTTATAGATCGTGAGATACAGAGAGTGTCGATCTGTACGCCGAAGGGTGACTGCTTCTACTTTGTGGGTGATCGAGATGAGAGCTCACCGTATGTGCCAAGTGCCGCCCGAGTTTGAGGGAACTTGGGTTTCCTCTTTTCTACTCTTAGGTTGGATGAGCTGGGTGAGGTTCGAGGGGAGTTATCCCCTGTGGTTTGTGATTACCTAGATGTCTTTTCTAATGATCTGTTTGAGTTGCTGCCTAGCCGAGATGTGGAATTCTCTATAGATCTCGTTCTAGGAGCTGCTCCCATCACAATGCCGTCTTACCGCTTTGCACCGGCTGAGTTGCGAGAACTCAAGGTGCAGTTACAAGAGTTGCTAGACAAAGGGTTTGTACGGCCGAGTACGTCACCGTGGGGAGCCCCAACTTTGTTCGCAAGAAAAAGGATGGGTTTTTGAGATTGTGTATAGACTACAGGAAACTGAACCAGATAACAGTGAAGAACAAATATCCTATGCCTAGGATTGATGACCTGTTTGATCAGCTGAGGGGATCGCGCTGCTTTACGAAGATTGACTTGAGGTCAGGGTATCACTCACTGAGGATTAGGGACGAGGACATAACGAAGACCACCTTTCGGACTCGCTATGGTCACTACGAGTTTCTGGTCATGCTATTCGGTTTTAACGCCCCTGCAAAATTTATGAGTTTGATGAATGGGATCTTTCATCCTTATCTGGACATTTTTGTGGTCGTGTTCGTGGATAACATTCTGATCTATTCGCCCACGAAGGAGATACATGAGGAGCATCTGTATGTTATCTTGCAGCTTTTGAGAGAACATCGCTTGTATGCAATGTTCGAGAAGTGTGAGTTCTGAATGTCAGAGGAGAGATTCCTTGGACACGTGGTGTCAAAGGACGGAGTATCAGTAGTCTCGTCGAAGACTGATGCTGTGATGTATTGGCAACGACCGAAGAATGTCTTCGAGATCCGTAATTTTTTGGGTTTGGCAGGTTATAATCGGCGGTTCGTCAAGGACTTTGCTAGGTTAGCAGCACCCCGGAAGGGAGTCACATTTGTGTGGAGTGAGTCCTGTGAGTTAGCATTCCAGGAGCTGAAGGTGAGATTGACGAGTGCTCCAGTGTTGATTATTCCTGAGCGAGGTCTGGGGTATATAGTATACTGCGACACATCGCACGATGGTTTAGGTTGTGTATTGATGCAGGAAGGTAAGGTTGTAGCCTACGGCTCACGACAGTTGAAGACACACGAGAAGAACTACCATACGCACGATCTGGAGTTGGCAGCCGTAGTATTCACTTGGAAGACATGGCGGCATTATCTGTATGTTGAGCTCTTCGAGGTCTTCTCTGATCACAAGAGCTTAAAATACTTGTTTTCGCAGAAGGACTTAAATCATCGCCAACGATGGTGGATAGAGTTGTTGGGAGACTACGACTTTGATCTGTAGTACCACCCGGGAAAGGCAAATGTCGTAGCTAACGCACTCAGTAGGAGATCTCATGGTTCGTTAGCTTCTATGGCTATACGATAATGGGAAATGCTTAGAGATGTTAGGGAGTTTGATCTGTGTCTCGAGGAGACAGGGTGAGGTGCGACATTATATTCAGTAGCTTCACAGCCCGCATTGGTTGCACGCGTGTTAAACGCTCAGCTAACCGATCAGGAGGCTCAATGGAAACGGGACCGCATTGCTTGCGGGAAAGACACAGTAGGATGGACGGTGAGTTTAGACCAGAGTTTGAGGTTGACAGGGGGTCCGTTTGTGCCAGAGCTGCGCCGTGCTGAGGTGCTACATGTGTTTCATCATTCACGTCTTGCAATGCATCTATGGGGCACGAAGATGTATCATGATTTGTGCCGTCAATTCTGGTGTACGGGAATGAAGAGGGACGTGATCCGGTTTGTGTCTTGGTGCCTTACTTGTCAACAAGTAAAGGTGGAACACCAGCGGCCGACAGGATTGTTACAGCCGTTGCCTATATCTGAGTGGAAGTGAGAGAATATCACGATGGATTTTGTATCGGGACTTCCTCGATCGTCGACGGGACATGATCCTGTTTGGGTTGTGGTTGATAGGCTAACGAAGTTGGCACATTTTCTTTCCATCCGAGTGAGGGATTCGGTGGATAGATTAGGTAGGTTGTATGTTCGGGAGATAGTCCGACTACACAAAGTATCGGTGATTATTGTTTCCCATCGAGACCCACGCTTTACATCGCGCTTTTGGCAGAGTCTTCAGATGGGTTTGGGGACGAGCTTGACTTTGTTGGGATGCGGAAAAAATTTTAGAACCGAAGCCGTGACCCTAAAAAATGGCGCGTGCGTTTTTCATGAAAAAAAAGAACGGTATTAATCTAAATACTGTTATACCTTTATGAAACTTGTCGAAAAGTTTTAAAAACTCCCGAATACGTTG
>JAUMHN010334889.1:0-17900 GCA_032360265.1 Heliamphora ciliata | reverse complement strand
TCATAAAATAAAAAATTAATTTTATTAAAATAAAATTAAATACTAAAAATATTATTTTCAGTATACTAACCCTAACAATCTCCCACTTATACTCAAAATTATGCTGCCATACATCTGACTCCCATACCCTCTGCATGACTATCAAAAGTCTTAGCCAGTAAACTCTTTGTAAAGGATCTGCAAGGTTATTTCCTGATGTAAACTCTATGTCTGACTAGAAATCTGAGTCTGTGTACTCCAAATGTACTAAACTGTCTATCTGGTAAACCAACATATAATCCTTAGTCCTTTCCAAGTATTTGATTATATTTTTTACCGTAGTTTAATACTCCTTGTAATAACCCAAACTCAGGAATACGAATAAAAAAGAAAGAATATCTCAAAAGAAACGAAATCCCGAACTTAAGTTCCGTAAGAAGAATTGGTCCGACCGTTTAACCTTTTTGAGCCTAAGACCCGGAATAGAGAGGGAACCACACAAGCATATATTAAAGCCATAATATTGAGGTTAAGAACTCAAGATTATAAGACCAAGTTGTTTAAGAAAAAAGTTAAGCTCAAAAAGTCTTAAAAATCTAAATTTTGACAAATGGATACCCTAAATTAATGATTTAAGTACAATTAAGTAGCAAATGACAAAATAATATCAAAAATAATAAAAATACCCCTTAGTGGCTGACCACCTTGGGAAGAGTGCCAAAAGGTAGTTTTTTGCTTTCTTTTTAGCATAAAATAATGAGAAATGTATTAAATTAAGTATTATAATGATCCAATACTTGTTGAGCAAGTAATATACACAATAATATGGTGTTATATGTTTAAAAAAAGCAAACAAATTATTATAAAAGTTCATACACAGCAAAATAAGTTAAAAAGTTAGATATTGCCAAAATAACTTAATTTGACTTAAAAGACTACATCTATTTAATCAATTGCTATGAGAACTATGATACTATATGAGAATACTATATTTATCATAAACATACTAAAATAATAGGTTTTAGTATGAAAAGACACGAAAAAGATACATCAAATTAATGTTTAATGCATTTTCTTACACAATAAGGGCACAAAAACCAAAAAAAACCCTTGATTGATGTGTGATCAAATTTTTGTTCCCCAAATTGACCCCTAGCTGTATTTATCTTCCCCAAATCTGATTTTGTTCCCTCAAAGATTGAACTAAATTAATGATCCCATGTGAAAGAAAAGAAAAAAGTACAAAAATTTAATTATTTTGTTCCCTAACTCTTTCTATATAAACTAAGCCCAAACCCCATCTTTCCCCTTGATATTTCGGTGGAGAGAGAGGGAGAAAGACCAGATTGTGAGTGTTCTTGAGAATTCATAGAAGTTTGAGAGAAGAAAGAAGAAGAAGAAGAAGGGATCCAAGAAAGGGGTCCTTGGAGACCATAGTTCTAAAAGCGAAGTTCTACTAGTTTTTCACCATCTTTTGATTCTCAAACATGAAAGTAAAATCTCTAAACCTTATGTCTAATATCTCTCAAAATATCTCCCAACACATCCATCTAAACACTCTAAAAATCAAGAATTAAAAACAAACCAAAAAGGCGTTATAGTTGAAAATTTTGGGATGTTATGTTTATGGGTGATATGAGATGTTATGTGTGGTTATCTTTGAGTTTAATGACCTATAAGTGTGCTGGAGCCTTGGTATTAATGTCTAAAATACAATCATGCAAATAAATGGAATAAAAAACTTGACATGACATAAGTAGAAAACTTAGACCCTAAGAGACTTGATTTTTGAGAACATAGATATTTCTACCCTAAACTTTGGAATGCCATAACTCAATGTAAAAAATTAATCTAAGCATTGTCTTTATGTCCAGATTTATATTTTTGTATTATCTTGCATCTAAAGTTGGTTTCAACTCATTTCAATAAGTAGAATTCGAGATATTACAATTTTACCAAAATGTATCGTTTTTCGACCAGTCAATACCACCGACCTGAAAACCCTAGTTTGCATTGAGATCTGAACTTGGGTCGAAACATAAAAGTTGTAGATAAAATGTATAACTATCGACCCACCACAAATGAGCACAACATATTAAGTTTTGATAGGTCAAAACCCCTTTGAACTCTCTGTTGTGTTTCAGCCCTCAAAGGACACTTCTGTCACATATTTTTTGTGTAGCTTAAATTTCCTATTTTTAGTGATCTATTCCAAATGTGGTCTACATGAACTTTGTAACTAACATATTGTAATACTTTCTGCCCAAAAATCAGACCTTAACGCCTCGGGATGATTCCCCAAAACTGTTTCCAACCCTCTGTCCAAAACCGGCTATGCTGAGTTTTGGCAGTTAACAGAACCTATATTTTAAAATGGCCAAAAAGTCTCACTTGTTCCAAACAACTACCCTTATCTCTAAACATAAAACTTGTAGGGAACATATTGAAATAGAACATACTTCAAAATGGGCTCATTTGGACTTGATATGATACCCCAAAACTAAGACCAACAGAGACACTTCTCTGACCAATTCTCTGAGCAAGTGCTGAACCGTTTTCGTTTCCGTCAAGTTTTTCACCCCTTAAACCTAAAAAGAAAGTAACTATGGTCCCTAAAAATCAAGAAAACACTTAATGGTCATAATTGTTTTAGTACTTCACATTCTAAGAGGGGCAGAACTCCGTGTTGACGGTTAAATCATGTTTGCTTGCTAGGTTTGGAAGTTTCGTTGACAAAGGCTCAGTTCATATGCATATAAGATAAGGTGAGAGTGATTAGCTATTATCTTGAACTTGAGTTTATGTAAATGATGCTTAAAAATGCTTTGACGCGCATGTTTTGAATTATGACTAGTTTGACAATCACATGAACCTGTTGTTTTAAAAATCATGATGTTTTTTATTCAAGTGTGCTATCCATGGAATTCTGAGCTAGCATGATGTTACTACGAAAGTATGGTTAATGTTGTGTGGTTAATGTTGTGTGGTTGTTCCAAAGTTTCAATTTACAAGGGTTTTTGGCCCTTTTATATCCCGTTATGAGGGAGGTTACTCAACTATGGGTTTTTCATTTATCCTTATAGGGGAGGTGTCCCGTTAAGCGGAGGTTTTTACCTTAAAAGCTTTTGGGCTAAGTCCCGAGTTATAGCACATACCACTCATATTTGGTGGAGAGTGGCTCTCATTCCATCACGTTACATCCCTTTGTACAGGTTTGGTGCCTTGCGGGAGCGGGGTGTTACACTCCTGACCTGGATTAGATTGATATCTGCTAACCATGCCAACGACAAAGCAAATGTCGGGTCTAGTGCAGAGCATAGCATACACGAAGCTTCCTACTGTCGAAGCATAAGGAATCACCTTTATCTTCTTGATCTCATCAGGTGTCTTAGGACACTTAACCATGCCAACGAAAAAGTAGATATCGAGTCTAGTGCAGAGCATAGCATACACGAGCCTTCCTACTGCCGAAGCATAAGGAATCGCCTTCATCTTTTTGATCTCATCTGGTGTCTTAGGACACTGATTCTTGAATAGAGTGATTCCATGCCTGAAAGGGAGAAACCCTTTATTAGAATCCTACATACTAAAATGATCAAGAATGTCATTGATATACTTTGCTTGTGATAAGTCTAACATTTTTTATTTTTGATCTCGCACAAACTTGATCTCAAGGAGGTGACTGACTTCTCCCAAGTCTTTCATATCGAACTGCCCAGATAACCATACTTTAATCGTAGATAATGCCCCCACATCATTTCTAATGAGTAAGATATTGTCTACATAAAGTACTAAGAAGATCACCACGCTTCCGTCACGCTTCTTGTACACACAGGACTCATCCGGACTTTGATCAAAATTATAAGACTTAATAGCTTGATCGAACCGAGTATTCTAAGACCTTGATGCCTGCTTAAGTCCATAAATAGATCTCTTAAGCTTGCATAACATGTGCTCCTAGCCTTTTGTAATGAATCCATCTAGTTGTATCATATAGATACACTCATCAAGACTTCCATTAAGGAAAGCTATCTTGACATCCATTTGTCAAATTTCGTAATCGAAATGTGCGGCAATGGATAAGAGAATTCGGATAGACTTAAGCATGACTACTGGCGAAAAGGTTTTCTCATAATCGATCCCTTCTTTCTGAGTGAACCCTTTAGCAACAAGCCTAACTTTGAAGATTTTAACCTTCTCGTCTGCTCCTCTCTTCCTCTTGTAGATCCACTTACATCCAATGGGTTTTATCCCTTCGGGTGGTTCTACAAGTTCACAGACCAGATTGGAATACATAGATTCTATATCTGAATTCATAGTCCTTTACCAAAGAACTGCATCTTTGTCCTGAAGTCCTTCATTGTAGTTATAGGGTTCGATATCTAGTTCTGCTGGGATCTTATCAAAAGACTCTCCCAAGAACATATACCGATCAAGATGATAAACAACTCTCCCACTACAACGAGGCACTACCTGTGTCTGTGTACGAGCCGTAACACGCTGTGTAGAATCAGAACCCTGTGCATCAGCACCCATTTCTTGATTTGCACATGTCCCGATAATTCTCCCACTACAACAAGGTAATGGAATATCAGTGACTTATCGTTCCTCTTTCCTTCTACTCGTATTTCCTCTTATTTCTTCCAAAATAATGTTGCTATTAGGCCTGTGGTCCATAATATAATCCTTCTCCAAGAATCGGGCATTGGTGCAAGTAATGACCTTCTAATCCTTAAAATTATAAAATAAACCACCATTCATTTTCTTGAGATACTCCACAAGGAAACAAACTTCTGTCCTCGGTTCTAACTTACCTGCGTTTTCTTTCAGCACATGTGCTAGACACCCCCAAATTCAAATGTGTTTCAGATTAGACTTACGCCTAGTCCATAATTCTGTAGGAGTAGAAGGTACTGATTTAGAAGGTACCAAGTTTAGAATGTAAGCTGCTATCTCTATTGCGAGTTCCCAAAACAAATTGGATAAACCTAAATAACTCATCATGGACCTTACCATCTTCATAAGAGTTATATTCCTTCTTTCCGCTACACCATTCTACTATGGAGTGCTAGGTGCAGTCAACTGCGATATAATTCCTTCTGATGACAGGTAGTTCCTAAACTCTCCAAAGAGGTACTCTCCACCATGGTTGGATCGTAGTGATTTTATACTTTTACCCAGACGCTTCTCTGCCACCGCCTTGAATTTTTTAAATTTCTCAAAGCATTCAACTTACGGTACATTAGGTAAATGTATTCATACCTTGAGTAATCATCAATAAAACTAACGAAGTACTCAAAGCTACCTCTAGCCAAATTATCATAGGATCGCACACATCAGAATGAATCAGCTCCAACAGTTTTTTAACTTTATAGTTTTTAGTCAAAAAGGGCCGCTTGGTCATCTTACCTTTTAAGCAAGATTCACAGACTGAAAGTGCCTCCACTTTCAACGAATTCAAAGGTCCATCTGCTACCAATCTATTTATCCTTTTTAAATTAATATGATCCAAGTGTAAGTACCAAAGAAACGTTTGATTCATTAAAAAAGAAAGCTTTTTCTTATATGGTAATTTAGATGTGTTATTCATTTTAATTAACTGTAGTGTATGAGAGATAGGAGATACAACATATAGATCATCCACCAATGTACCAGAACAAATAAAATATTTATTTTTCTTCACAACTACAGAGTCACCAAAATGAATAGATTATTTGTTCTTTATTAAGTTCGAGGGAATGAAGTGTCCACAAGAAAAAAAAAGCACATTGAGCGTAAGTATCACCTGATACGAGAAATTTTACAGAGGGTTGATGTTGCTGTGAGCAAGATTGCATCATGAGACAACCTTACAGATCCTTTTACAAAGAGCTTACCGATTAAGACTTTTGATTGTCATATAGAGGACATGGGAGTCAGATGTATGATAGCATGATTTTGAGTATAAGTGGGAGATTGTTAGGGTTGTATGCTAAAATCCATGGACTTATATGATTTTAGTATTTAATTTTTTTTGAGGTAATTAAAAGTATTATAAAAAGAAAAGAATACACGAATACAAGGGGCAAACCCCTGGCCATAAAAACCACCACCAAGAAACAAAGCCAGAAGCAACCAAAAAGACTTTAGGCTTAGCCATAACCAAACAACAACCAAAATGAAAACAAAGCCAGAAGCAACCAAAAAATAGGCTTTTAGGCTTAGCCATAACCAAACAACAACAAAAAAAATAAAAAACTAACAAACCAAGCATAACAACCCTGAATAAAGACAACCGCAACAATGCGAGAAAACAAACAATGCCGCAGCCAACCCACAACCACCTATGAACAAAGCTAACAACACCAAAAAAAAAAAAAAATCCCAACCAAAAAGAAAGAACATGGGCTAAAATGAGCAAGGACCAGCAACCAGCCCAAACTGCCACAACAAACTGCCAGTAACCAGCCAAAAAAAATAAACTAGCCGCAGCAGCCCAGACCTCGGGAGCAAGAAGCAGAAGCAAGAGGCAGCCCTAAAATAAGCAAGAAACAGCAAAATATTGCCAAACACACACACCCACACACGAGCAAGACTAAACACTCAACTAACACACACACACCCGGTCCCCTGCAAAAGCTGCAGGGGGAAGGCTTTAAACATAACTGAGACAAAGATAACAAAAGGAGGAGTAGAAAACCCAAAAAAGGAGTACCACACACCAACCCAATATACAGGTGATAGAAAAAACAAACTAGGAAGAACAAACAAGGAAAGTTCACCAACAATAAAACAAAACTAGTAAAGTCCAGGGTTAACAAGATTGCAACTGAAAGCTAGCCTCACTGAGGCACACAGGCATTTTCTCCAGCCAAGGAGCAACATTCGGATCCTGATAAGAAAGACAGCAGCAACCAGATTCCTCACAGATGAAGCTGGGACTTTTTTCTCTTGGGGTATGAAAAATTCAGAGACTTGAAGAGGCATGAGGCTGTAAGAAGTAAGAAGAGAAAACAACACACGCACCCATGTAAAGACCTCACACACTTCACACAAACTGTATCACTCTGCCCTCCAAAGAAGGAGATAAAAACAAATCTCTCAACATGGATGGCATCCAAAGGGGAGGTAGGACCCCACACACCACCGCAGCTACATAAGGAGCAAACACAAGTAATAATGTTAGCAAAACCTCACTACTCTCACGCAAAAGTGTATCACTCCACACTCCAACAACAAATCCCAAAACTCACAGCTCCTTAGAGCTTCCAAGCTAATCTGCACAAAGAAGACTAGCAGGAGAAAAGATTAGAAAGCAGAACCACCTCATACTTAAGAGGAGAGCCCTCAACAAACCAAACAAAATGATCCAAATTAATTTTTTATTTTATGAGAATCTTAATGAGTAATGTATGTAATATCATTTCGTTAATGTTATGCAAGGATGTCCTTTATTCTGCACAATATTTCATCTGGTGTGTAGAGTACGACTTGCACACAGATAACTAGATTATAGATTCTTACAGAATATAAGTAATTGTTTACAATTTAGATGGAAATAGGCATATCATCAGTACAACTATAGTACAGAGTTTTAGTAGGCATGTCTTGATTACAAAGAACAGATAATAGCGTCATCTATTATCCCAACTCTCTATACTAGTACACTTTGTGTGTATTAAATGGGACGCATTTGGGTAATTAATTTTATACTGACTATATAAATTAATTCACGCCCCAAAGTTATTATGAAAGTGCTTATACTCTTAATCTAGAAATAATTATTATTTGCGTGTATTTAATATTTGTTGTTTTGATTCATTAGAGGGTTCGATCTTATATGGATCTATATTTCTGGTGAGTTGAATAGCGGTATTCATTAGTGATAAAATCGCCTAAAGGAATCCATCAGGCACCAGCTTGATTACAAAAATGTGTAATTTGTCAAAATATGGGGACATAAGATTAGAAGGAAAGGGAGAAAGATGACGAGATGAGAAGAAAACTTAATCCAAACAGTCCAACAAAATTTTTGAAGAGTGGAACGGTGGATAAGTGAGACACGTCACCGATCCGACTCGATAAGCGAAAGGAAGTGAAGGCCATCTTTTTAATATTTTCGCCGCTGAAAGAGAGTAACGCCAATTCGAAAGGGTTTCCTCATCATCTTACTATACATGCCCTAAACATCTCTCTCATTCATTCCATCGCACTTGTTCTCTTCTGTAAACAAAAATTCGATACGAGGGTGCCCCATAGATTATATTTGTTTGATTGATTGAACCCGGCCTGATCGGATTTGCTCGTCGTTAGTACAGCCAAATTGGCCCCAAGGTAATCCCTCATATGGACCAAACTACCCTCTCTTTAATGGGCTTCCCTTCTTTGGGCCTTTATCGGGTATTTTAATGGGTCTGGGTTCAAATTTCGGCATATCCCCCTTCATTTGCCCCTCAACTTCCATTTTGCTGCTCATGAGGGGAGATGATTAACCTCCATGCTCTTACCTCAACCTCATTAATTATGTCGCCACCAATTCTTTTAATGTGCTTTAAACATCATTTATGCTTGCCACGTGCCAAGGCATGATTGACCCATACTGAAGTGTTTCGCACCTTTTTGAAGGTGAACATGGGTCGTTTTACCTGCCCGAGGTAACTTTTGGTGCTTGGATCCCCAAGAGAAGCCAATGCCTATAAGTTTGTAACTCCAGTTTCTCTATTAAGCTCTTTATTCTTTCCCAGTCTATGAAAATCTCTTGCCCTGTCAGCTTCCACATCCACCGCCACTGACATGCAACTCCTCCACCAAACCCCATCGCACACAGAATCCAAACTTGTCACCGGCGCCCCCCACCTAGTTCTATAAGTTTTTATCTTTGACTCTTCTGCATTTCTTTTCCCTTCCTTTCGCACCTTTCTGGGTTTTAGGGTTCTGGGTTTTTTGCCTTCGTTTTCTTTCCTAATAAATTCTTTTACCCATAGTTTTAGGAGTTCTGGACATTGACCTTCTCTCCCTTCTTTCTTTTCTCTTTTCATTTATTTTCTCTTCTCTCCTTGAGCGATGGAGAAGAAGAAAGGAAAGTTTGTTAAGGAGGTGAACACCCCCTCTACCCTGGCCGCCTTTAAGGCCAGGTATCGAATCCGCCCTTCAGTTACCCTTCTCTATTGCGACCTGGACATCCCCGTATCTCCTTTCTTCCCAAAGGGAAACGAGGTGTCATTTCCCATTGGCTCCATTGCGGTGGCCAGGGTCCAGTTCTCCATCGATCCCTTGCTTAGGGAAATGTTGGCTACCTATTGCCTCACTCCCCAGTAGGTTTCTATAAACTTTATTAGCATAGTGATGGGGGTGACCGAGATAAACCGTCGATATGGTTTGAATCTCGGCATTCTCGAGATATTTCAAAGCTACACCATAGCTCGCAACAACCATATATACTACCTCCACCAGAGGAGTGTCGCCGAGCAAATGGTGCATAACCTCCCAGGCTCAGCTAAGTGCAGCGATGATTTCATCCTAGTGGGAGGAGATTTCAAGTTTCAAGCCAATCACGCTGGACCTGCTGGCCGCTCCATCCCAAGGGTTTAAGGGAGTCCAAGTCGGTTCGGCTCCTCTTATTTCCTTTATGTGTTAGAGCTCTTTTACATCCATCTATTTTTCACATGACTTTCCATTTCCTTTTGCATCGGCCTCTCTTGCCATGCAGAAGAAAAAGTAAGCTAGCTTCAGAGAAGTGCAGCGCTACCTCAACATTCGAGAGACTCACTTGGCCCTAGACCTGCTTGATTATACCCCAAGATATCATCAGGTCATGCAACACAGAGAAGCTCGGCCCCAAGATCCATCGTCCCCACCTCCAACAGGGTACCCTTCTCTGCCCCAACCGGAAGAAGAAGAAGAAGAGGAAGAAGAAATGCTGAGACAAAGAATGTTTGATCTAAGAGCGGCCGTCCTCGGCCGAAACGCTCTGAGCACCTTGGCAAGACCTACGGTCAGAATTACCGCACCATTCCCACCGCTGGCCACCATGCTAGCCCTGCCAATTCCTCCACCTCCTTTTGCTCCAGCATCGACCACTATACAAGTGCCGGCTGTTCCCTGATCCATCATCCGACTGAGCTCCTCACCCCCCTCAGAAGCTCGTCCAGCCTAGCGCCGCTGTCTCATTCATGGTGACGGCAATCCAATTAATGAGGTCGCGCCTGAGGCTCTAGGGGAGGCCAAGGCTCCAGCTTTATGGATCCCTAAATTCAATGTCCTGGGCCGCCCAGTCAACGTGAACGACTCCTCCAAGTCAGGCACCATTGCTTACAGCCTCGCTTGGGGGCTCGCCGTTTCTCTGGACGTCGCCGACCACTCCGACTTGTCCCTACCCGCTCTCTTTGATAGAGTCTACCAGCTCGGTGTTGGGGTAAGCTTATTCATGCAGTTTCTAATTATTATTATTATTATTATTATTATTATTATTATTATTATTATTATTATTATTATTATTATTATTATTATATATACTAATTTTCTTATTTTGCATGCCATTGCATCACCTTCAGGCCATCACCGTGCTGTACGACCACTATGCCAAGCTATAGAGGGAAACCAAGAAGCTTGGCAAGGCTCTCACCTTGCCAGTGCAACAAGTGAAGGATTTGGAACCCGACTAGGCCCAAAGCGCCCCAGTCCTACAGGGTTTGGAGGCACGACTGAAGGCTTCTTAAGAGAAAGAGAAGAAGGCGAAGGAGGATGCAGTCGTCGTGGTGGTTACCAATGTCGAACTCTGTAGCTTGCTGGCGACTACTCAGGCCGAGGCAAAGACACAAAAGAAGATCACAGCCAACCTAGAGGCTGCCACGGCCGACCAAGACAACCAACTCTAGCAACAAGGCTAGGGCGAGTGGGGCTCCCACCTTTCTAAGGAGGTCCTGAGTTTGAAGGCCGAACTTCTGGCCATTGGTTACATGCAAGGCTTGTAGCGGGCCGGGGTGCCTTTAAACTCCCCCCTGTGGAGCGAGCCCCTGACTGATGCCGATGATGCCGCAACTGAGGGGGAACAAGTGGCCGAAATTGATCCCACTGATCACAACGCTCCTCTGGAGCTCCCTCTTTCTCGTCTCTGAGACCTTTAGGACACCACTGCCAGCTGCCATGCCTTCGCCAAGGAGGTCGTTGAGATACCTGACAACGGTCACGAAGAGGCGAACAGTGGAGCCCAGCCTAAAGTGGTGGATGGCAGCCAAGCATGAGTTCGGCACTGCTCTTGGTTTATTTTAGCTTTTTTATTTTGTGTAAGTTGGGCGCCTCATCCATTTTGCCTCTGTAAGGCAGGGCTTCCCCCTTTGTAACGCTGCGCTTAATTTAATGAAGTCTCTTTTTAATCAATGAAGTCTCACTTTTTTTGGCACCTATCTGGTTGTGTTTCTTCTATGTGAATTTAGCCTTTCTTTCTATCCCTTCTCGAATTGGAGCCCTCAAATAGCTCTTCTACTCGTGTGGCTAACCTGGCCCCCTTTCGAGGAGTTGGTTTAGGCTCCCATGGGAGTTATTCACTCCCTGGGAGGATGTTCTATCCTCAATTTGAGTTGGCCTCTAATGAGGAGTTGTTAGAAACCCTAGGAGTTATTCAAACTCCTAAGAGGATGTTCTATCCTCAGACCGAGTTGGTCTCTGATGAGGGGTTGTTAGAAACCCTGAAAGTTATTCAAACTCCTGAGAAGTTGTTCTGTCCTTAAGCTAAGCTTGCCTTTGATGAGTGGTTATTAGAAACTTTGGAAGTTATTCAAACTTGTGAGAGGATGTTCTATCCTCAGGCCAGGCTAGCCTCTGATGAGGGATTGTTAGAAATCCTTGGAGCTATTCAAACTCGTGAGAGGATGTTCTATCCTCAGGCCGAGCTGGCTTCTAATGAGTAGTTGTTAGAAACCCTAGGAGTTATTCAAACTCTTAAGAGGATGTTCTATCCTCAAGCTAAGGTTGTCTCTGATAAGGGATTGTTAAAAACTCTGGGAGTTATTCAAACTCTTAAGAGGATGTTCTATCCTCAAGTCGAGGTTGCCTCTGATGAGGGATTGTTAGAAATCCTGGGAGTTATTCAAACTTTTAAGAGGATATTCTATCCTCAGGCTGAGCTGGCCTCTAATGAGGGATTGTTAGAAACGCTGGGAGTTATTCGAACTCTTAAGAGGATGTTCTATTCTATTCTCAGGTTGAGCTGGCCTCTAATGAGGGGTTGTTAGAAACCCGAGGAGTTATTCAAACTCCTGAGAGGATGTTCTATCCTCTGGCCAAGCTGGCCTCTAATGAGGGGTTGTTAGAAACCCTGGGAGTTACTCAAACTCCTGAGAGAATGTTCTATCCTCAGGCCGAGCTTACCTCCTTCAATGAGGGGTTGTTAGAAACCCTGGGAGTTAAACTCCTGAGAGGATATTCTATCCTCAGGCCGAGCTTAACTCTTTCAATGAGGGGTTGTTAAAAACCCTAGGAGTTAAACTCTTGAGAGGATGTTCTATTCTCAGACCGAGCTAGCCTCCTTCAATGAGTGGCTGTTAGAAACCTCGCTGAGTTGATCACAAGATTTCCAAACTACAGATACATCTATCTTCAAAGAGTCCTTCATTAATTTGATAGCGACAAGGTGTGGGGAATACAAAGTACTTAATGATAAAAAAAAACCCTTAGGTTAGTTGAATTCCATGGTCAGGGGACCTCTTTCCCATCTGCGTCTTCAAGATAATAGGCGCCCAAGCCTATCACTGATTTGACCTTATATGGTCCTTCCCAATTTGGTCCCAGCATTTCCTCCCCCAGTACTTTGTTTTTCCCATAACCTTCCTCAAAACTAGATTCCCAAGACTGAATTCCCTCGGTTTAACCCATTTATTATAGTCTCTACTCATCTCCTGCTGATAGGATTGAATCCTGTGCAGTGCCTCCTCCCTTCTCTCCTTAACCAAGTTCAGTTCTCTGGCTAGCAATTATGCATTTTTCTCGAGATCGAAGTCATCAGTTCTCATCGTAGGAAGATTTATCTCAAGGGGTATCACGGCCTTGGTGCCGTAGGCCATCGAGTAAGGCATTTCCCCAGTGGATTTGCATGGAGTAGTTCGGTAGGCCCACAACACGTGGGGAAGCTCGTCGACGTAGAGTTGTAGAACTCTATTTTTAGTTCGGCACAAAATTATCAAAACGATCTTCCATTGAATTGAGTATCGTTATCCAAAATAAGGGCACGAGGGATGCTAAACCTCGTTATGATATTCTTCCATCTAAATTTTTTCGTGCCGAATTCTCTAATGTTGGCAAGTGGCTCGGCTTCGACCCATTTAGTGAAGTGGTCTGTTGTTACTACCATAAACTTCTTGTTCCCAACTGCTTTGGGGAAGGGACCGATGATGTCCAGTCCCCATTGTGAAAATGACCATGGACTGGTTAAAGGGTTTAACTTCCCTGCGGGCTAATGGATGAGAGAGGAGAAAAGTTGGCATTTCTCACATTTCCTTACATATTGCTGGGCGTCTTCTGCATATAGGGCCACCAATATCCCTGAGAGATTGCTCAATGATCGAGGGATCGTCCCCCCGGTGTGGCTACCACATATTCCATCGTGGATCTCATAGAGGAGATCCTCTACCAAATTTGGATGTACACATAAGAGGTATGGTCCCATGTACGAGCATCGATACAACTTATCGATTTGAGAGAGCCAAAAATGGGCTGATTTAAGCCTTACTTTGTGCGCTTCCTTCCTTTCAGTTGGCAGAATGCCATCTTTTAAAAATGTCGTGATGAGATCCATCCAGGATGATGACCATTCGGTTGGCAGAACTTCTTCTTGCCCATTTTGCGTGACGTCTATGCTCAATCCTCAGAGGAACCGTACTACCACCGTGACATCTATGCTCAGTCCTCGGAGGAACCGTACTACCACCGTGTTAAGGTTGTATACTGAAAATCATAGATTTATTTGGTTTTAGTATTTAATTTTATTTTTAACAAAATTAATTTTTTATTTTTTGAGAATTTTAATGAGCAATGTATGCAATATTATTTTCTTTAATGTTATGCATAGATGTCTTTTATTATGTACAGTATTTAATCTAGTGTATAAAGTACAGCTTGCACACAGAAGACCAGATTATAGGTTCTTACATAATATAAGTATTTGTTCACAGTTTAGATGAAAATGAACATACCATCGATACGACTGTACCATGGATTTTTAGTAGGCCTGTCATGGTTATGGGGAACAATTAATAGCATCGTCTATTGTTCTGACTCTCTGTGCTAGTACACTTTGTGTCTATTGAACGGGACACATTGTATAATTAATTTTATACTGACTATTTAAATTAATTCGCACCCCAAGGTTATTATAAAAGTGTTTATATTCTTAATCCTAAAATAATTATTATTTGTGTATATTTAATATTCATTTTTTTAATTCACTAGAAAGTGCGATCTTACATGGGTCTATATTTTCGGTGAGTTGGATGGCAGTATTAATTATATGGTAAATATTAATTATTGACGGAATTCACGTCTCGATAGTTCGGGATTGGCGATACCCCCCCTAAGGAAGCTTATAAGTTTTGACAAGACCAAAATCCTACAGGTGGATTTGATTATCCCGCGGTCAGATAAGCGAAATGGTTTAAGGAATTTAAAAATACCGATAAAATTAAATTGTCAATAATTAAATTTAATTGGCGAGTATCAAAAATCTTAACGTAGGAAGATAAGTTAAGCATTTAATAACAGGAGCACAATACAACCTAAAAAATCTTAACGTGCTGCCAACCTAGAAAAGTCCTTGACGAACCGCCGATAATAACCTGCCAAACCCAGAAAACTACGGATCTCAAAGACGTTCTTCAGTCGCTGCCAATCCATCACAGCATCAGTCTTCGACTAGTCTACTGATACTCCATCCTTCGACACCATGTGTCCAAGAAATCTCACCTCTGACATCCAGAACTCGCACTTCTCAAACTTCGCATACAAGCAATGTTCTCTCAGAAGATGCAAGACAACATACAGATGCTCCTCATGCATCCCCCTCATGGGTGAATAGATCAGATTGTCATCCACGAACACGACCACAAAACTGTCCAAATGAAGGTGGAAGATACGGTTCATCAAACCCATAAATGTTGCAAGGGCGTTCATCAAATCGAACGGTATAACCAAAAACTCATAGTGACCATAGCGAGTCCGAAAGGCGGTCTTCGCTATGTCCTCACCCCTAATCCTCAGCTGGTGGTATCCTGACCTCAAGTCGATCATCGAGAAACAGCTCGATCCTTTCAGCTGATCAAATAAGTCATCAATCCTAGGCATAGGATACTTGTTCTTCAATGTCACCTGGTTCAGCTTCCTGTAGTCTATGCACAGTCTCAAAGACCCATCCTTCTTCTTTGCAAAAAGAGCTAGAGCTCCCCAAGGAGACATACTCAGCCGCACAAAACTCTTGTCTAGCAACTCCTGTAACTGCACCTTGAGTTCTCGTAACTCAGCAAGTACAAAGCGATACGATGGCATGGAGATGGGAGCCGCTCCTGCAACAAGATCAATAGAGAACTCCACATCTCGACTCGGCGGAAACTCAAATAGAACATTTGGGAAGACATCTAGGTAATCACATACCACGGGGAGTAGCTCCTCTCGAACCTCACCCAGCTCATCCAACTTGAGAGTAGAAAAGAGGAAGCCCACGTTCCCTCGAACTCGAGCCACACCGGGCATAGATACCAAGCCCTCATCCTGATCACCCATGAAGTAGAATTAGTCACCCTCTGGCGTACAGATCGACACTCTCCGTCACTCACAATCTATAAAAGCATGGTAGGTAGTCAGCCAGTCCATCCCTAGGATGACATCAAACGTGGTCAGGTCTAGAATGATAAAATCAAACTCTAAACAACGACCGGTGATTCCTAACTCACAGGATCTACAAATTTTGCTCAACACCACATTCCCACTGACTGGGGTCTCTATGCTCAATGCACTACCTAACCGGTCTATCTGTAACATCAATGCAGATGCAAAAGTAAAAGAGATAAAATAATATGATACTCCCATGTCGATGAGAACACTGGTCCATGATCTAAAGACTAGAAGAGTACCTCTGATCATGGCTGGAGTAGCTGCAGCATCAGATGTAACTGGTGCTTTGGAAGTGCTTTGATCAGCAAGAACATAAGCCCTGGCCTACGGAGGTCTGGTCTGCCCACCATATCTCTGAGTCATCGACTGCCTCATAAACTGAGCTGAAGTGCCTCCCTCTACAAACCTAGACGTCTGGGCCCTAGCCTACTGAGGAGTCTGTCGTCTCTGTGCCGATGGAGGAACTGGCGCTCCTGTCGCACTCTGAACATTCCCTTCCCGAGGACAGTATCTGCGAACATGCCCGGACTGACCACACCCAAAGCATATAGGTGGGTCTCTCGCCTGTGACTAGACAGACACTGAACTCTGGATCTGGCCCTTCTGTGGGGACTCAGATGAACGATACCCTGGCTGTCCGCATTGATAACAAATCAGCTCTCTCTGCTCTGGCCTTCCTGTTGAGGCCACTGATGGTGTAGGTGGGGACGACTACTGCTGATACGAGCCGATAAAATGAGAACTAGGTCTAGACGACCTCTGGCACTTTTTTCCGCACCTCTGGAACTATGCATCTCCACTGCCCTGCTGACTCCCACTCTCTCTAACTCTACGGCTCTCTGCCAGCGAGTTCTCTACTAGGATAGTGGCTTCCACCAGCGCGATGTACACATCCAAACCCAGATCTGCAATCCTGTCCTTTATGGAAGGTCGAAGGCCCCTTTCAAACCTCCTAGTGCGCAACTCCTCCGTAGATACCATCTCAGCTACAAACCGCTACAGATTCGCAAACTTGGCCTCATTCTGGACCACAAAAAGGTTCTCCTGAACAAGGGAGAGGAACTCCTCTCGGTATGTATCCCTCAAAGATCTCGAGAAATACTTCTCCAAGAAGACTCTCGTGAAAGCGGACCACGTGTCATCCACCGTGGTCTTGGAGAACTTCCACCACTCCTTACATCTTCCCGCAGTTGGAACGCCGCCAACTTCACCCGCAGAGCATCCTCCTCGATATCCAGAGTATCGAAGATAGCCGTGGTCACTTCCAACTACTCGGTAGCAACTTTGGGGTATGGCTCCCCAAAAAAGGTCAGAGGATCTAACCGCCGAAATTCCCTCATAGCCATAGAGGCTCTTGGCTCAGGAGCCCTCACTCCAGCCCTAGATGCCTCAGCCATCGCTCTCATAGTGGTAAGCATCTCCTGCATGATGTCAGCACCGCCCACTTGTTCCAGTGGGGCATGAACGTCTCCCTCCTCCAGAACCTGAACATAAGCACGACCTCAGCCACGACCCCATCCCAGTCCTCCCCGCGTGGACATAATTCTATATAAAGCAAGATAATAAGATAAGCTTTCCTACAGCATGTTGTTACTAACATAAACACATAACACATATAAGCATGCTAACACATAGCTAGTTAACGTTATGTGAACACGTCTCATATACCGAGGAGAACCAACAAGGCGAACTCGTCCATTTGGGTAACCTATTCAGATTCCTTGCTAGAAAACACATCGGCCAAACGTATTTCTAACTTGGCTTCCAAATCTGTTATTCCAAACGCCCTAAGGCAAGAAAGACTCATCAATCCTGAGATTTAACCTCCATACCCATATATACACAAAGGGTTATGCTAAAAAGGCTAACAGCATGTTATAAAAATGTTTATACACATGTAAGCAAGCATCAGTAATCAACCTCACCAGGTGATAATCCCTCTTCCCATGGCTCTTAGGTATTCAAACCCAGAGCTCTGATACTGTTAGCCCAAGGGCTTTTTAATTTGATTTTGATGATTTTCATAATTCATTTTCTAAGAATAAATGTTTTTAATGGATAAT
>JAUMHN010334781.1:0-17900 GCA_032360265.1 Heliamphora ciliata | reverse complement strand
AGAACCTTTGACCCGATCTTCCGTGCAGCACGCACCGAGTCAAATACTGGACAGAATATACGGACTATGCATTCATTAATCACAAATATAAATATGAAACCACAAATACAAAATCATCTCAAATGTTTCTCATTAATATGCCAGGGATCTAGAATAAAATATATAAAAATCATGACTTTTCAGTATACATTCCCAACACTTTGCCTGTCTCTTTGATTTATAAATGCTTTAAGTGTTGTATGAAATGCGTTGTGGTGAGTTTATGTCGTGAGATTGGTTAGAGAGTTTGGAAAGTTCTCTTCTGGATTTTGGCTCATGACATTCATGCCACATGTGAGGAGGAGGAGTTCTTGGAGGAAGTCGCCCCCAAAGAAGAAAAAGGTTTTGAAGAACAGGGTGTGTAGCAGGAGCTAGTGGACCTCGACAATGCTTGCTGAAGATTCGAATCTTCTCATTTTGTTCTTTTTGTTCAGTTTTCTTGTGCTTATTGTAATTTTTATAAATCTTTTACGAAATTGTAATCGCTATGTACTTTTAAATAGTTCAGTACTCTTAATGATGTAATATTTATGATATGTAAATATTAATGAATAGTTAGAATATTTTCTTTATCTATACTTATGTATGTCGCAACGTGCCCGGAGGACGGGGCGTCTCAGTTGGTATGAAAGCTTAGGTTTAGTGAACCTTCAAGCCTTGGGTTATGGGAAACCATGTATTCTGTTGCGTTGAAGCTCTGTAGAATACGTTGTACTCATTATTATTATCATCTATACGTTATAAGAACTAAAATCTGCTACGTTTAAGTCTTATAGCGAGTCGCGTCAAGACGCTACCGAGTTCAGGAGCAGTAAGAAATCTACATGCAAAAGACGAGTAAGGGCATCTAGATCGAAGATCGGAGTTTCATGCAACGAGTTATCTTATTTTAAGGGGGGTAAACATGAGTACGCATTAGGAGAAGTTTCAAATATCCCTTTGAGAGCCACCGTTAAAACCTTGCAATTTCATTCTTATAAGTTCTTTTTTTTTGTTTACCCCAAGCCCTTGTAACAACTTTTGTACCTGGTTGAAGTTGTTTTGTATGTCCTTCCTTCTTATATTATTAATTCTCAATGGTACCGTCAAGTGTCGTTCATCGGTAACCCTTATGCACCAAGTCTTGTTGGTAACCCTATCAGAAATTCAATTCTAGAAAATACCCTTGTCCTCAAGTTTTCATGCGTCAATGATGATCGGTATTCGCATTTGATTCTCCTCCAATTCAAGCCGTCATCCTTGAACTAACTCTTCTTTCGTAGAACTCGTTATCAACTATTTGTGGATTACCTGTTCTGAACATTCGACATTGATAAAATATTTTACCATTGTTCATTTTCTCTCGATTATGAATCCACAATCTGTTGTAGTGATTTTGTGAATTCTTTTTACACTCTTGAAATTTTTACCAGAGAAGTAGACTTGAATGCTTAAATTGAAGTGCGTTAAGCCGATGTAACTTTAGGGCAAATATCTAGTTTGGCTACCCATTACTTAACATCTCTTTTATCAGAATCTACTTGTACTGGATTAGTTTCGAGGACATTTGTTTAAGTATTGTTCACTGTTCTCCTCTTATTTCACCTACATTTGAACCCCAACTGACCACTCAATTTATGTTAATGGTGACTGCCTTAACCGTGTCCATTTGACCTCATCCAACATATCTTTTGAACCATCTGGGAATCTTCTCACTAATCTCGATAAAGGACTTGTTCACATTCCCTAAGCCATTCTAACCCTCAGCCACATTTCGTGTAGTTTAGTACATCATTCGAAATCCTCGGCTAAACGCTTGACCAATCACAGCCCCAGGTCGCCTCTCCTAAGACCTAGATCCATGAGAAAAGATAGTTATTAGAGTTCAGCGCTTTCATGAGAAACTCGGATCGTACACATCCTTGGAAGAACCACATAGCACATCATCAAGCCGCAAAGCAGATCTCTACCTAGAGTTATAGCACAGAATGTCTGCCAACGTCTACACTTAACATGTTTTGAAGATAAATAACTCCGACTGCAAGAACTGCTAAGTAGGAGCTCATACAACATCTCTAATGGAGACCTATACTAAGGCTCCTATTGCCATCACTAATAAAGCTTGCATAGGACCTGTAGGAGTGTGGCATGTGGAAATGCAATGGAAATGCTACGGGACTTGGAAGTAACGTGGGACTACGCAGTCAAAATTCGATGGTTTTATCCACACCTATTCTAGTTGGGCCCTTATGTGTTATGTACCTTGCTCTTTGCAATCGTTCTAAGAAAAAACTGGTATTCTCAACTGGTTATGTACTCTAACTTGAATGTTATGAAATACAAATGAATAAATCTTAAATTAACTCTACAAGATCCCAAAACCTAAAGACAATCAAGACTTCAAAAACATGACTCACAAGCCGCAACACCTTCCCTCTTTATTTAGAGAGCAAGTAGACGACCTAACCATCAACGGCCAACAGATGGACCCATAAACAAAGAAGCACCAGGGTTAGCTTAGGTCTTGCGTGAGCTTGCCACTAGCATTAACCGTCCTCATATTTGAGATAGGGCATGGTTCTTATTAGAACTCAAAAAACAATGAGCCCCTATGTTCAATGGAGGAGCTGAACCGAGAGTAGCCGAAGAATGGCTAAGAGTTGTCAAGAAGTTATTTAACTCAATGAGAGTGCAGGCCGATACCGATCGAGTTGCTCTAGTAGCACACCTATTGGAAGGAGAGGCCGACTATCGGTGGTCTATGATTGATAACACCCAAGATGCAGCAACTCTGACCTAAAATTAGTTTGAAGAATTATTTTTGGAAAAGTACTTCTCAGCTCCCTTCTGACAGGAACAAGCCAGAGAATTTTTGGAGCTAAAGCAAGGATATATGTCAGTAGCAACATAGCAAGACTGAGAAATGCCAAGAATGGTAACAGAAATCGACTAGTGGGTGAACAAATCTTTGCTTTACAAGAGGATGAGATAGAGGGTACACAAATCATACAAGGTATGTCCATGCTATTCAATACCTTAGGGAGAGTATTGTTTAATTCTAGAGCATCACATTCTTTCATATCTTCAGCATGTATGCAATCTCTGCCCTTGGAACCCAAAGTGTTGAGCAAACTCTAAGCGTCATACACCCTTAGAATATCACACGCGAGTAGACTTTGTTTGTAGAACGTACACGTTGACAGTATCGACACCCTTATGCCATGCGACCTGTGAGTCATGAATTTTAATGAATACGATGTGATTTTCGGAATGGACTAACTCTCTAGACATCACGCTATCATCGATTGCCGACAGAAAAAGATATGAGCACAAGTAGAGAATGACACTATCATACGGTTTCAAGAAAAACGACGTGAAACCCTGACATCGAGTAATGCAAAGGTGTGTAGATCAAGTAACTTCAGCGGAAGATTAGCTTACATGCTCGTCGATACAAATGCCCTGTCAACTATCGAGTTACCTTGAGTGGTATGTAAATACAAGGATGTAACTTCGAGAAGAGCTCAGAAGATATCCAATGCTAGGTACTCTAGAAGAAAAGCAATTCTGTTAATAGAAGTTCTAGGGCAGCAACACGGAAGTGAGAAAGCCAACTTGAAGACGAGAAGGCACAATGCTAGTAAATCATCTCCAACCTTTCACACGATAAAGTATGGAACGAAATTTCAGGGACGAGATTTGTTTAAGAGGGATAGTTTGTAACGACCCGGTTCGAACTCTAGTCATAACAATCCAGTTGGTAATGACCCGTATAAAGACCCAACCCAATCGTAGTATTAGAGATGGTTAGCCGACGAGATCTTAGGTCACTAGAATGATGAAAACCCTAACTCAACCTAAAATCCTAATTCGATCTGAAAATCCTAAGAAGACCAAATACTCAAAAGGCAAGACTCTAATACTCAGAGAAGACTCTCAACATCCTAAATTAAGCAAATAATATGAAATATTATATTAAAAATTAAAATTTCTCATAATTAGGGTAAAATGATATATTTTTCCCCTAGTATAGCAAAATACAATTAACTAACAAAAGATAAAATAATATCAAAAAATTACAAAAATTCCCCTAGTGGCTGGCCACCTTGGGATGTGTGCTAAAAAAGTCACTTCCTTGTATTTTTAAGCTCAAAATAAGAAAAAATTGTACAAATCAAGCATTGTTATGACCCATGACTATTCAAATAAGTAATATGCATGATAATATAATATTATAAGCTAATAAAAGCAAATATATCATTATTAAAATTCTTACACACTTAAATAAATCAAAAAGTCACATATAGTCAAAATAACTTAAAGTAGTTTAATTGCCTACATTTAAACAATTAATTGTTGTTAACATTTTTATAAACTATGATAATAATAATAATACTAAAATAATTTATTTTAGTAAGTTAAAAGATCAAAAAGATACATCAAATCATTTTTAAAAACTCTTTCTTGGATAATGTAGTGCCAAAATACCACCAAATAAACACTTAAAGCAAAATTTGAGCAAAAGACCAACCAAACAGCCCCTTGGCCGAATTCCCATATGATGTTTCTGAAATATGAGATTAAAAATCTCTTAAAAAGATCTCCACCTCCTATGTAACCAATCCAAAATGAGAAAATTCAAAAAATATCTTACAAATGCATCACTAAACCCACTAACTCCTTTCCTATAAAAACCAAGCCAAACACACCTCATTTTATCCTTTATGGTTCGGTCAAGAGAGAGTGAGAGAGAGAGAGAGAGAGAGAGTTCAGATTGTGAGTGTTCTTGAGTGTTCATAAAAGTTTGAGAGAAGAAAGAAGAAGAAAAAGAAGAAGGGTCCAAGAAAGTAACTTCTTTGGAGACCATAGTGCATAAAGCTAAGTTTTCTAATCATTCACCATTCTTCAAGTCCTCAAATAAGTAAGTAAAATTTTGAAAATTTCTATCCAATATCACCCTAAATCTCCCTCAACTCATCTCCTTACACACATGTGAAAACAAGAACCCAAAAATAGAGTAAAAAGGCGTTATAGTAAGAAAACTAGGATTGTTCATGGTTTTTATGGTGAAAAATGGGTTTACATGTTTGTAGCCATGAGTTGTGTAGCTTCTATAAGTTCTGGAACAAAGATATGTAAGTCTAAAATACATGTATGTAAAGAAAAATGGCCAAATCTTGACATACCATGTGCTAGGAGGCTAATACCCATAAAGGCCTGATTTTTGAGCTATTTTGACTTTTTGTCCCAAATTTTGATTTATCATACCTAAATGTAGAAACATGATTTAAGTGTGATTTTTATGTCTACACCTAGGTTTTGAAGTGATTTTTCATAAAAAATCAGTTTGAACGAATTTCATTGAGTAGAACTCGAGATGTGCCATTTTTACTAAAGAGTGTCAGTTTCTGACCACCCCGAATTACAGACATAAAAATCTTAGTTTAGAATGAGATCCGACCTTCGATTAAAATATGAAACTTGTAGATAACATGTATATATTTCTGGCAATCAAAACTAAGCCTAAATTATGGAGATTGGATAGGTCGAAACACACCTCAAAGTCACTATTGTGAATCTGTGACTGACAGAGTCCACTTCACATGTTTTTGCATGACCATAAATCCATGTTTTTAGTGACAAATCAAAACATGGTTTTCATGAAAAGTGTAGATAACATATTGACCTATTTACTATCTAAAAAGTAGACCTAGATACCAACGGATGGTCCCACAAACTATTTGTAAACTCTTTGCTGTAACCTAGTTCTGCTGAACCTTCTGTAGCTAATTGCACCATTTTATAAAATGGCCGATATCTCTAACTTGTTCTAAATAACTACCCTTAGCACTATTCATAAAATTTGTAGGGGACACATTACACTAGAACATATCAAAAAATTAGACACATAACCCTTGATTTGATGCCCCCAAACCGAGACCAACTAAGGTCCAATTTTTGTACTTTTCTCTGTAAAGTACTAAATTATTTTCTCTTAAATGAAACAAATAACCCTTTTTCCTTAGGATCAGACCTTAGTGTTAAATATAAACGTTGTATAAAATATTTTTATCTAAATGGTGTCAAAAATTCAGAACTTAATTTCATATCTAGGTACTCCAAAATACTATTGACCTTTTTAAATTAACACTTGAATATTTACCCTTAAATTATTAAGTGTGTAGTTGACATGCTTTATTGTGGGACTTGAAGAATATGTTTTAATTTAAGTTGGATGATTAATGTTTTAAAGTGATTATATAATGATTAAAATCCATGCTATAAAGTTTGAACCATGTCTTGAGAATTGTGACTTATGCTTCACATGCTTGTACTTAGTGCTTTAATGAGTTGTACCTTGTGCTTTAAAGGTTTGTACCTTATGCTATGTTGAGTTGTACACTTTGCCATGCTTAGTTGCATATCATGCCATTGTTAGTTGTACGCCAAAATATCAGTTGTTATACCATGAGTATTGTGATTGTGGTACTAAAGACATCTTGTGGTTTACCACTTGTATATTTTTGAGTTGTGTCTTGATATGGTTGATGTGGAAGGAAGTAGACCTTTTTCTTTGATTAGTGAGTCCTGGTTGATGGGGTTGTTGATAATGGGCCATATACGTCCGGAGCCGCGTCACGTCCTGAGCCATATCACGTCCTGAGCCGTGTCACGTCTTGAGCCAAACTGTTGCTATAGGCCATTGTGATTGGGAACGCTGATGTATGAGAACCTAACATACAAGAACGTAATGGTGCTATTCAGATTTTTGTGTTGGGTATGAATGACTTTGGGCCATGTGCGTCCTGAGCCGTATTACATTTTGAGCCGTGCCACGTCTTGAGCCGAACGCCTGCTATATGCTGCCGTGATCGAAAATATTGGCGTACGGGAACCTAATGTACAGGAACGTAATGGTGCCACTCGGAGATTCAATTGATTGATTTATAACCGGTTTAGGCAAATGCATTTGCATTGTACTCTTCATTACTTGCATATTTTTTTGTTTAATACTTAACTGTCTACTGTATTTATATCTTTTCATGTCTCCTTGATTTATAAATGCTTTAAGTGTTGTATGAAATGCGTTGTGGTGAGTTTGTGCCGTGAGATTGGTTAGAATGTTTGGAGAGTTTTCTTCTGTGCTTTTGCTTATGGCATTTGTGCCACATGTGAGGAGGAGGAGTTCTTGGAGGAAGTCGCCCTCGAAGAAGATGGTTTTGAAGAATGGGGTGATTGGCAGGAGCTAGTTGACCCCGACAATGCTTGCTGAAGATTTGAATCTTCTCCTTTTGTTCTTTTTGTTCAGTTTTCCAGTGCTTACTGTAATTTTTGTAAATCTTTTGCGAAACTGTAATCGCTATGTACTTTTGAACAGTTTAAAACTCTTAATGATATAATATTTATGATATGTTAATTTAAACAAATGGCTAAAATATTCCACTTATCTATACTTATGTATGTCCCCACGTGCCTAGAGGATGTGTCGTCACAGAAACAATAACAAAAGAAAACTTATAATTGAATTAGGAGCATCCTTTTGTTTGCACATAATCCATGGAACACCCGTGTCAATACCATGGCCATTTGCGCAGCCCATTTCGTATAAGCCTTACTAGGTGCATCGATTTTGTTAGGGTTAGTATACTGAAAATTATATTTTTAGTATTTAATTTTTTTTAATAAAATTAATTTTTTATTTTATGAGAATCTTTATGAGCAATGTATATGTATCATTTCGTTAATGTTATACATGGATGTTCGATATTCTGTATAGTATTTAATCTGGTGTGTAGAGTACGGCTTGCACACATAAGATCAGATTTTAGGTTCTTACAGAATATAAGTTTTATATCCACAGTTTAGATGGAAATGGACATACCATCGGTACGACTGTGGCACAGAGTTTTAGTAGGTCTGTCTTTGTTACGGGAAATAGTTAATAGCGTCGTCTATTGTTCCGACTCTTTGTGCTAGTATACTTTATGTGTATTGAATGGGACATTTGGAGTAATTAATTTTATACTGATTATATAAATTAATTTACACCCCAATGTTATTATGAATAGTGCTTATTCTCTTAATCCTAAAATAATTATTGATTTGCGTATATTTAATATTCATTGTTTCGATTCATTAGAGGGTGCGATCTTATATGGGTCTATATTCCCGGTGAGTTGGATTGTGGTATTATTTATATAGTGAATATTAATTACGAAATTCACGTCACGAAAGATCGAGATTAACGATACCTCTTAAGAAAGCTTATAAGTTTTGACCGGGCCAAATTTTACAGGTGGATTTGATTATCCGGCAGTCAAATAAGTTAAGTGGAAGGATTTAAGGAATATCAAGATGTCAATTAAATTAAATTATCTGTAATTAAATTTAATTGGCGGCTATCAAGAATTTTAACGTGGGGAGAAATGGTAAGCATTTAATAATAGGAGCTCAATACAAGATGGTCTTGAGATTATGGGTTAGAGTGCAACTATAGTTCCTTAGTGGTGTGAACTGTAATTCAGTATTTTATGAAAATTACAAAAATCGCTGCTAGTTTTCCATAATTACAGATACCACTATGAGGTTTGCTTAATTGCGCAAACCGCTAATACGTGTTTGTGTTCCGCTGCTAGTTTTCCATAATTGCAGATACCGCTATGAGATTTACATAATTGTGCAAACCGCTATGAGATTTGGTTATTTTTTGTTTATGGTTATCAGGGTTAGGTAGTTTTAGAACTGTGCTAACTATTGTTTTGTAAGTGTTTTAATCTTGATTTTATGATCGTTATTTATTATTCATGTTTGATTGAATGGTGTGAATGATGATTATTTTTTTAATCACGGAAGTTGACCGTGATCGATCGAATGTGAGCTTTCGGGACATATGATTGATATAATAGATAGTTTCTATTTTTTAAGATATCAGTTTAGATTATTTAAGAACATGTTGAACAAATCCAAAAACACAAAGAACGGCAGCGGCGGCACAGCACCGGCGGTGGTTCAGGATTTTAATGAGCCACAGATCGCGGTAAATTTTTTGTGGTTTTAAACGATTTTTTTGGTGAATTTTTTTGCGATATTTATGTGTAAAAAATAGCATAAAAATAAGTCCAAAATAGCGAGAAAAAATCACCAAAACAACCTAGTTCCAGTAGCTTTTTCGGTGGCGGTTCGGCGGCAGTTTTGATGATTTTTTGGGCCAATTTTAGGACTATTTTTTGAGCAATTTTTAAAAACATAAAATAGCAGTAAAATATACCTTAAAAACTATCTAGAAACTAGAAACAATTGGGCCAAACAGTGCATTAAAGAAGGCAAAAACAACGGCATTTGTTTCCCGTTGTGGCGGTGCACAGCACCAGGTTCGGGGCTATTTTTGAGAACTTTTTTAGATTGTTTTCGAGGCGTTCTTCTTAGCATCACATGGCTGGATATTTGAGCTATTTTTCCAAAAAAAAGGGGCACCAAAGAACCATTGAAAAAAGCCTAAATGGGCGGCGGCAGTGGCTTTCAGGAAATTTTTGGCAGTTTTTTGGGCTGTTCTTGAGTAAATGTTTTGACAAAAAAATATTACTTTTTGAGATCTTTCTTTCAGTATAAAGTACGTCAAAACGGAGTTCAAGAAGAGTACGAAAAAGTCTCAAAAAGTTGGCAGCGCAGAGATGTTTGGCCAGCAGTGTTTTTTAAGGTTCAGGTAGTTTTTTTGGCCGTTTGTTGGGCTATTTTCGAAAAAAAATTTTGACAAAAAAATTTCATATTTCGAGAACTTTTCAACGGTGTAAAGCTTGTCGAAAACGGAGCTTGGATGATGCAGCAAGAGCCGCCTAAAGGGGGCGGCTAGGTGGCGTCGACGGTGGACCGACGGTTTCTCTCTCCCGGGGTTGCTTTGTGTTGATTTTTTGATAGATACGGAACTGAGTTGATATATATTGATGTATCAGATAGTATCAGGGAAATGTGATGCAATCAGGACACATGAATCAGATATAAAAGAGAATTATTTCAGCTTATCCTCTTTGGGAGACTGAAACGTTTCAGTGTTTCACTTGAATCATAAAATCAAAATATATGCATCGTGCTTATATATATATGAACTGTGTGGATAATTGCGTATCTGTTTTATTTATCTTGTTAATTTAATTAATTCAAAAATTTAGTTTTAATTAAAATATTTTGTAATAGAAAATAAAATTAAGTGTTTTTAATTAATTAATTTTAATTAAATAAAAAAACTTTAGATATTTTATTTTTTACAAAATATCACGTTTAAGATGATATTTTTTAAAAATTAAATATCTTGAAAAAATGTGGGAATTAATTCTAGATTTTGAATTAATTAAATGAAAAAATATTTAATCAAAATAAATTATTATTTTTCCAAAAATGTGAAACGAAAAATGAAATAAATAAATGCCTTTAATCACTACCTTAGCTGAAAAACTGAAGAAAAAATTATATATTTATTAAATTTTATTTGTTACGCATTTAAACACGAAAAGTTGGTTTAATAAATTAGAATTTTTCGAATCGTGCACACAGAAAGATGTTTGATTATTTCAGATCGTGTGGTTTTTAAAATTAATAAATTTATTTGAATTAAATGAATTTTTATAATCCTAAAAAATGTTTTAAAAATCTAAGTGGGAGAGAGAATTTATTCACAGAGAAATTCTGCGGTCTCCGTCATCAGTTTGTAAGCGATGCAATTTAACCCTGCGTGTCGACAGTAAGGTTTTCCTCTCCAACAGACAGATTAATTACGGTATTGTTAGTACAAACCTTCTTTATGGATAATTTTGGATAATTGTTAGTGTGGATCACTTCTCAATCTGAAGAGTTCATTGCAAAACGATTAATTTGGGATTAGGTGATAGTTAACACTTAGCTGTATATAATAGTATCATCTCCATCTGAGTCACTGCTATTATATACCAGACCGAAATTATGTCAGCTATTTAATTTTACTTGGCATGATCAATTGCTTAGATAGTAAAATTAAAAAAAATTGGCCTGTCTGGTCTTATGAAGGATAGTAGACGTCCTCCTATCGAGGCATACTATTCTCAAGTTACCAGGTTGTTGGCAAATTAATTTTAAAAAGGTAGATGGAACCAAATTAAAATAAATTCAAAGTTTTTACTTATCATAATTAACAGTTTTTTTTAATTATATAATTATCAAGATTAAAATGGCTTTCATCCCACTCGCTTTAATACTCAAAGAAAACAAACTAACGAAATTGAATTTTATTGACTGAAAATATAACTTTGATATAACTTTAACTACAAATGGTATTCCTTCAATACCAGAAAATGTGTTTGTTTCTGAAAAAAGTTCTTCCTGCTGGTCAAAAGGTATGAAGAAGAAAAAGGTTCAGAAACAGGGAGACAGTTTCTAGGGTAGTTAGTGGGGTAGGGGCTTGTGTGAAAAAGCCGAAAGGCAGATGTTTTCACTACAACCAGACCCGGCACTGAGAAAAGCTATGTCCAGTATTTCTCAAAAGGTAAACAAACAAGGTAATTTCTGTTCACTGATTGTGAAAACATGTTTAGCGGTGTTATTTACTAGTACCTGGTGTGTAGATATGGGAGCCACTAATCATGTCTACAATTCGTTGTTGGGGTTCTAGAAAATCTAACAACTTAGTAATAGAGAGATTTACCTACATATGGCAATAATACAAAGGTAATAGCAGTTGCAGTAAGAGATGTCACTCTCAGTTTTGATAGAGATCAGGTTTTAATATTGAGAGAATGTCTTTATGTACTTTCCATTAGAAAGAATTTAGTTTCTATTTCTAGATTAGTTAAAAATAGATATTTAGTTTATTTAGTAACTCTGTGGTTATTAAAGATAATAAATGGGTTATCTGTTCTGGTACATTGATGGATGATCTTTATGTTATTACTCTTATTTCTTTTACACTACAACTAACTGAAATTAATAACACATATAATTTACCATATAAGAGAAAGTTTTCTTCTTTAATAAACCAAACGTTTCTTTGGCACTTATGTTTGGGTCATATTAATCTAAAAAGAATAAACAGACTTGTAGCAGATGGACCTTTGGGTTCATTGAAAGTGGAGGTTCTTTCAATAAGTGAATCTTACTTAAAGGGTGAAATGACCAAGAGGCCCTTTTTGGCCAAATACTATAGAGCTAAAGAACCATTAGACTTGGTTCATTCTGATGTGTGTGGTACTATGATAATCCGGGCTAGAGGTGGCTTTGAGTACTTCATCAGTTTCATTGATAACTACTCAAGGTATAAATATATTTACCTGATGCACCGTAAGTCTGAACACTTTGAGAAATTTAAAGAATTCAAAGCAGAGGCGGAGAAGCGTCTGGGTAAAAGTATCAAATCACTACCATCCGACCGTGGTGGAGAGAGAATACCTCTTTAGAGAGTTTAAGGGCTACTTGCCGGCAGAGGGGATTACATCCTAGTTGACTGTGAGACCCTAACCCGTTTTCTTTTTCGGTGTTTTTCGACGCGCGTTACGTGTTTTCGTTGTAGCATGTTTTATATGCTTTTGATACATGTTTGAGGGTGGAGATGCATGCGGGAAAGGTTCTGGGGGTCGTAGGATGTTACGACGAGAATTTCGAAAAAAAAAAAATTAATTTCATGGCCTATAAATATCTAGCTCTAGATATTTTTGTGGAGATATTTTCCAAAACTTAGGAACTAAGTTTTATTTTTCAAACCAAAATCTCTACTTTCTCTCTAGATTCTTGGAGGCCCGGGGCTCGATTTTCGACGATCCAACGGCGAATTCTCAGTCTCCTCGTGGTGGGCTACGCGTTCATCCGGACAGAATTTCATTCCGGTGAAGATCGTTTTTGCACGTGGATCGAGATGTCGAGTTTTTAACTCAACGAGGTAGGATTCTAGAACTGCATGTTTTATAAGGGTGCTACGTAAAATCTTGCGTGTTTTTACCGTACCAAAATGCATAAAAAGTTAGTTTATGTTTTGATAAATCAGTTTGTAAGTTGGGTTTTTTTTGGTTTAAAATTGTTTTGGGTGTTTTTGGTTGGATGGAGTCGGGTTTCGAGTATTTCTCTCGAGATTTTGTGGTAGTTTTGGGCTTGTGTATGTCCATGGGTTGTTAAAGAGTGTTTGGATGGTTTAATTTGAGGTTGAGAAGCTTTTTCGTAACTTGAGTTTGTTTTCCACCATCACCTGTAGCTTATTCTGAAATTTGAAAAATTTGGGTTTTCGTGTCGACACATTTTGATGTTTGTGTCGACACATTTTCTGTTTGTGTCGACATATTTTTTCTTCTGTTAGAGTTATGCATTCTGTTGCTGTTTATGTCGACACCTCCGCTATTTGTGTTGACACATTTTCTATTGGTGTCGACACCTTCGCTGGTTGAGGAAGCCTTTTCTTTTGGTCATATCTCTCTTATCCGGACTCGAAATTGAGTCATTTTTGTATTCAAATTGAAGCCCCGGAAGTCTTCTTTCCGATGAAATCTTTCCCTCATCAAAATTTTTTTTGTAGAAAAAGTTATGATCAAAAGAGTGAAGGTGTGCCAAAATTTTCAAACCGTTTTTCACCCGTTTTTGGCCGAATGTTTGGGAAAAGGTTGTTTTTCATCCTTGTTGGCCCTTTTACCAAGTTTCTTGTTTCTTGGGACATCGTGGGCTTGTGTTGGACGTGTGTGGGCATCGTGGGTTCGTGTTGGGTGTGTGGGAGTTCCTGTTGGCCGTGTTGGGCGTGTGTGGCTTCGTGTTGGCCGCGTTGGGCGTGTGTTGGCCCTAGGTTGTTGTTTGATGTGAGAAAGTTGGATTTCGGTTTTCGATTGGTATTCTTTAGTATTCAATTGATTAATTTATGAGAATTAGTTGATTCAAATACCTTAGGATTCCTTTTGGGGTTCGGTTGGTTGTGTGGTGGTTTCGGGGGTCATGTCGCGATCCCAGGTGTTTGTTTGGGTGCCATCCTCGCCGGTGATGTGTATGGCTAGATGTGGTTTGTTCGGGCACGGTTGTGTGTGCTGTGGTTGGATATGGATTGTGTTTGGGCCCTTGATCCTTTTGAGGAGAAAGGTGGGGTTTGTAATCTCTTGGTTTGAGGGGTTTAGCGTTAGCCATCGAGTTAGGCTTAGTTTGTGGGTTGTTGGTTATCCATGCGAATGGATGTCGGGTTGTTTAGTGGTGGCGTCATGATGTGAAGTTATATATGGGTATGTGCGTTTATAACTGGTTATGTGGATTTATAACTTTAGTTTATTTATGCATGGATTATGTAATGTGATTTACATGGCTTTCAGTGACGCTATGTGTAATGTGGTTTATGCTTTAAGATCCTGAGTTTTATAGGCATGTATGTGGGCTTTAAGGAGAGAATGCATGTGGTACATGTTGTGTGAGTCGCGTGTGTAACATGTGACGTGATTTGTGATACGTAGTGATAGTTCGTGTTTTATGCATTTAAATCCTTATTAGGTTATGCATAGTTATATGGAATGAGATAGATGGTTATGTTAACTCTGGCTGACTGTGATTACATTAGGGTTACGACCCTTCGATTAAAGTTCGTAAAGAAGCATTTGATAGGGTTACGGTCCCTCGGTGCAAGTCTGTAAAGAGGTATTCGATAGGGTTATGGCCCCTCAGTGAAAGTCCGTAAAGATGCATTGACGGGGGCTACGGTCCATCAGTGAAAATCGAGAAGATACATAGATTGTATGAACTGCATTATGGGACGGATAGACTAATTTTCAAACTGTTTTAAGAGTCATGTAAATCGCGATCTAAAAACCATTTTCAACTGTTTTCAAGGCTCCTGTGAGTGAGTCAAAACATGGTTTGTATCCTCGCTTTCCCTTGCATGTGAAATTATTTTTAAGGCTTGAAAGAGAGTCTAAACCTGCACGTCGATTTTCCTAGCATGTTTTGTTTATATTACTTGCTTGTCTAGTTTTTGCTGAGTCTTGGCTCATGGTGTGGGATAAAATGTTTTCAGGTACCGATCACGTACGCTGATTCGGGTTTACTGGAGGAGCAGAAGAGTTGTAGTCTTCCTTTTTGTCTTTCTATTACATGTATGTTGTAACATGTTTTTTTTGGTGTTAAAACCGTGTAATGCTGCCGTTTGGCATTTATATACAATGCATGTATGATTTTATTTGGGAGTATATTCTCGGGTTGGGTGATATGATGGGTTGTTTGTGGTGTTTCACGCGACCCGGAGTTTGATGCATGACAACTTGGTATTAGAGCTCTAGGTTCGAATACCTATGAGCCGTGGGAAGATGGTGTACCCCGTGTGAGGTTGATTGCGTGTGCTTAACTGCATGTGTTTACATGAATTGATAACATGTACATGTTAATATGTTTGATATGAGGATGATGTGTATATGTGAGCAAGGGGGTTGAACTGTGGGATTGATTAGTCCTACCTTTGGGCGTCTGTATTAACAAACTTGGGAGCCAAGTTAGAAACGCGTTTAGCTGACGTGATTTCTAGCAGGGAATCTGAGTAAGTTATCCAGATTGACGCATCATTCTTGTCGGTTCTCCTCGGTATGTTAGGTTTGTTTAGCGTAAACATATGTGGCTATGTGTTAGCATGATTATGTGTTTTATGTTAAGTAATAACATGTTATGTCGCTTTCATATGGACGTGATGTCTGCGTAGAGAGGATGAGACCGTGACCGTCGGTTTGGAGTTGGTGGTGGACTCCGTGGGTGGTGTGCTGTGTGGAGACAGTGGTTGGTAATGATGTGAGGTTGGGGTGAGTTGTAGATCCCGTGTCTTTGAGATAGATGGCCATTGTTTTGGATGCCTGACCTTGTTTGACTATATCCTAGGAATGGTTTAGCTGACCATCTCGTATGTCGTGTCGATGTGATGGACAATTTGTTTCTTTGACCTTGCGTTGAATTTTGGGGGCGAAATTCCTTTAAGGGGGGTAGAGTTTTGAGACCTTGGCCCGTTTTCTTTTTTGGTGTTTTTCGGCGCGCGTGACGTGTTTTCATTGTAGCATGTTTTATATGCTTTTGATGCATGTTTGAGGGTAGAGATGCATGCAGAGAAGGTTCTGGGGGTCGTAGGATGTTATGATGAGAATTTCGAAAAAAAAAAAAAATTTCGTGGCCTATAAATATCAAATCTTAGATATTTTGGTGGAGATATTTTTCAAAACTTAGGATCTAAGTTATGTTTTTCAAACCAAAAGTTCTACCTTCTCTTTAGATTCTTGGAGGCCCGGGGCTCGATTTTCGACGATTCAACGGCGGATCCTTAGTCTCCTCGTGGTGGGCTACTCGTTCATTTGGAAGCAATTTCATTCCGGTGAAGATTGTTTTTGCACGTGGATCGAGATGTCGAGTTTTTAACTCAACGAGATAGGATTTTAGACTTGTATGTTTTATAAGGGTGCTACGTGAAATCTTGTGTGTTTTTACCGTACGAAAATGCATAAAAAGTTAGTTTATGTTTTGTTAAATCGGTTTGTAAGTTGGGTGTTTTTTTGTTTAAAATCATTTTGGGTGTTTTTGGTTGGATGGAATCGGGTTTCGAGTGTTTCTCTCGAGATTTTGTGATAGTTTTGGGCTTGTGTATGTCCATAGGTTGTTAAAGGGGTGTTTGGATGGTTTAATTTGAGGCTGAGAAGCTTTTTCGTAGCTTGGGTTTGTTTTCCACCATCGCTTGTAGCTTATTCTGAAATTTGGAAAATTTGGGTTTATGGTCGACACAAATTTTGTTTGTGTCGACACATTTCTCCTTCTGTGGTGTTTAGCACGCTACGGATGAACTCTCGGTTGTTTTGTGTTGACACATTTTGATGCTGGTGTGGACACATTGTTTGTTTGTGTCGACACATTTTTCCTTTTGTTGGAGTTGTGCATTCTGTTGCTGTTTGTGTCGACACCTCCGCTATTTGTGTTAACACATTTTCTGTTGGTGTCGACACCTTCGCTGGTTGAGGAATCCTTTTCTTTTGGTCATATCTCTCTCATCCGGACTCATAATTGTGTCATTTTTGCGTTCAAATTGAAGCCCCGGAAGTCTTATTTCCGATGAAACCTTTCCCTCATCAAAATTAATTTTGTAGAAAAAGTTATGATCAAAAGAGTGAAGGTGTGTCAAGATTTTCAAACCGCTTTTCACCCATTTTTGGCCGAATGTTTGGGAAAAGGTTGTTTTTCATCCTTGTTGGCCCTTTTACCCAGTTTATTGTTTCTTGGGACATTGTGGACTTGTGTTGGACGTGTGTGGGCATTGTGGGTTCTTGTTGGGCGTGTGGGAGTTCCTACTGGCCGTGTTGGGCGTGTGTGGCTTTGTGTTAGCTGCGTTGGGCGTGTATTGGCCCTAGGTTGTTGTTTGATGTGAGAAAGTTGGGTTTTGATTTCCGATTGGTGTTCTTTAGTATTCAATTGATTAATTTATGGGAATTAGTTGATTCAAATACCTTAGGATTTCTTTTGGAGTTCGGTTGGTTGTGTGGTGGTTTCGGGGGTCGTGTCGCGATCCCGGGTGTTTGTCTGGGTGCTGTCCTCGCGGGTGACATGTATGGCTAGATGTGGATTGTTGGGGCATGGTTGTGTGCGTTGTGGTTGGGTATGGAGTGTGTTTGGGACCTTGAACCTTTTGAGGAGAAAGGTACCAAGATATCACAATCCACCCCCATAGGGCTGCACGTCCTCGTGCAGTAGCCTGCTAGCTCTAGTAGCCTGCCAGTCCTTATCGACCCGTCCACTCAGTAGTCCACCCACGCGTCACGCGAGATAGTAGGGGCCCACACTCGGAGGTGAGGAGAGTCAGCTCTAATACATCTGTAACACCCCGACCCTTCACATGGCAATGATATTGTCCGCTTTGGGCAAAATCCTCACGATTTTGTTCTTCC
>JAUMHN010334671.1:0-17901 GCA_032360265.1 Heliamphora ciliata | reverse complement strand
GCAAATCAATAATTATTTCAGGATTAAGAGGAGAAGCACTATTCATAATAACCTTGGGGTGTGAATTAATTTATATAATCAGTACAAAATTAATTACCCCAAATGACCCATTCAATACATACAAAGCGTACTAGCACAGAGAGTCAGAACAATAGACGACGCTATTATCTGTTCCTCATAACGAAGACAAGCCTACTAAAACTCTGTGTTACAGTCGTACCGATGGTATGTCCATTTCCATCTAAATTGTGAATATAAAACTTATGGTAAATCACACTGACCTCCCCTGAGGT
The DNA here is from genome assembly GCA_032360265.1 of Heliamphora ciliata. Lineage (NCBI taxonomy): Eukaryota > Viridiplantae > Streptophyta > Magnoliopsida > Ericales > Sarraceniaceae > Heliamphora > Heliamphora ciliata. The sequence continues at coordinate 17,608 of JAUMHN010334671.1, read as the reverse complement.
TTAGCAAAGTACCAACCACCTCCCCTGTGATTTTAAAAACATCACTAACCTCCCTTGAGGTTTGAATTTTAACATCAATTAAGCCCAGCCGTTAAAATGTTTAACGAAAATCACCATTCTCAGCCCAAAACCGCCCTCAAAACCAACCCACCCCCCAAAACCACCGCACCCCTTAGAATTGGCATATGAATGGTAAGGGATCAGATGCCAACATAGTTAGAATGTACTCTTCTTACAGTGATACCATAATTTCTAAATTCTTTAATTATTAAATGAATTTCTAAGATTCACCCAAAATAAAGACATAAATATATTTACTTTTTTAGAACAACATTTAACTTTATTCTAAGTCCAGAGTTAATCTCAACTTGGATATGTAGGCAAATCATTCAAATGGGTGCAGTCATAAAATTTTTGAACCCAAATGTTTACCCAAATTAAATTCTAAATAAATTCTAAAGTCTAGAATAATGGGTCATCTACCTATTATAAATTAAATTAAATCAAATGAGTTTTATACTCACCAAATCTTAAAACTAAAATTAAAATAAATTTATGTTAACCATATAAACTACATTTTGCTTAATCTCAAATCATGAGTATGTAAACAGCCTACGTCATTACCTAGGTTTAGCCCCTAAAATAAATAAAACTAAATCACCCTTTCTGCCTTGATCAAAATAGGACATGTAATAAATAAATTGTTGGAATAAAAGGGTGTTCCTTTTAAATTAGGGAAGTAATTAAGAGATGCATTCTATCTTGAATGAGTTTGACTTACATAATAAAACTCACTTCACATGAGTAAAATCATGTTAAGTAATTAAATTCAAATTTTTACCTAACAATTTTAAATAAAAAAAATAGTAATTAATGACGAATAACACTAAAAATAAAAATGTAAAAAACAAAGAAGAAAAGTTATAAATAATATGATCTTTTAGACTTAATATATTTTAAACAAAGTATTTTATAAATGTATTCATATTTTAAAAAAATATTTATTTTATGTAATCAGGGGCGGGGGCGTATTCATATTTAAAAAAAAATATTTATTTTATGTAATCGGAGGCGGGGACAAACATGGTAAAAGAAGCAAATACTGTTCCCACCCCATTTATTGTACTGGTAGGAAAAACCCGTAGATAACGGAGCGGGGACGTACGAAGACGAAATGGGGCTAGGCAAATTTCCATCCATACTAATGAGCACCCTTATACTTCTTGTTCTGGAGCAAGACGTAGATTGCACAATGTACTGCGATGCCTCTAAGGATGGACTAGGGTGAGTACCTATACAAGATGGGAAAGTAGTGGTATACGGTTCAAGACAGTTAATACTGCAGGAGAAGAACTTACAAGGGAAGTCCATACATCTAGTGAAGTTTCCATCGCTTCATCAAGGAATAGAGCGTTACATCAGAGAATGAGAATATACAATGCATGACAACTCTTCAGTGCCTTTGGTTGAAGTTGAAGGCATGCCCGAATTTCAAGGATGAAATTGTTTAAAGAGGATAGTTTATAAAATATTCAATTTATAGGTCACAAAGTTATTAGAAGTAAGAATAGAAGTTCGAGTTTTAAGGATCCAAGTTAAGGGTTTATGTTGACACAAAGCCTAAAGACGATGTTCATGGACCAAACTTTTCTCGAGAGAGACCGACCTAGCCATCCAGCCTTTTTTAGCCCAAAAATGATTTGGGCTAGTCCCAACATAGTTTAGATCTTATTTGAAATAGATAGCCCAAATTTCTAAGCCCAAAAGAAAAATAAATCAAAGATTTAGGCCTAAAACCCAAAATAAGACCCAAACCCAAATTAGAGCCCATAAACCTTTTTCAAGCCTATTATCATTTATTTTATAAATAAAAAATAATAAATAAAATAATATATATATATATATATATATATATATATATATGTATGTATGTATGTATGTATGTATGTATGTATTATGTATAGTACACATGGCACCTAGGGAATGATGAAAGCCTTATTTGGCATTTTTTATTTTTTTAAAACCAAGTAATTAAGTTGAGACTAAAAAGTCAAAAATAAGTCTTTTAGTCATTACTACACTTAAGGCCTTGTTTCCCATTAATCCTAAACATGGCATAAGGATACTTGGCCACCAAGATTAAGTTAGAGACTAAGTCGTTAGTTGAATACCTTTGAAAAACCAAACAAGCCCTATGATCTAACCAAGCTTGGGCTCAAAGATTGCTAAGGGGTAGAAAGGTAATTTCACACTTTATTCATTTTCTATGAATAGGATCCTCTTCCCACCCGCTCTCCATTACACTTTTGTGCACCTATATATATATATATATAAAGAGAGAGAGAGAGAGAGAGAGAGAGAGAAAAGAAGAAGAAGAAGAAGAAATAAGGAATTGAAGAACGAAATGAAGAAGATTAAAAACTATGTCCTTCTAGTTTCAAGATCAAAGAAGACATATAAGAAAATCCCCAAACCTCTCTATTCTTCACTCAAAAGTCTTCTCTCATCTCCATTCTTTAAGAACTTAAAACAAGAACCCAAAAGAAAGATGGTTGGATGAACCAAAGGTGCCTAGGAATCCCTAGTTGAACCAAGGATCGTTGTTTTTGTGATGGTTTGATGAATAGATCATTTTTCTTCCCTTATTTTTGGTGGCTAAAGTTTGCCTTTGGTGTGCCACGTTGATCTATGTTTAAAAGTTCAATCGTTAACATGAAAAGTGAACAAAGAACCAAAAAAAGCCTTTATAAGTTCTGCAAGGTTTTTACTATAGTGAGGAGTACTCACTTAAAAGTTTTTTAATTAATTCTAAAAATATCTTCCTCACCTCATTGTTGTGTTCTAAGGTAGCTATGGATGTTGTGATTTTAATAGAAGTTATTTTAGGTGAGTTGGTCAGGAGGTTTTTGAGAAAAAGATTTTTTCCAAACTCATGCACTTTATGTTATAGTTTGTTCAAGACGGTAAAATTATCGTTTCGAGACTTCTTTTGAAAATGAATTCTTCATGAGAAATATTTCCAACCTATTATTTTAGTTATCTAGAAAGGTTCATAAATTTTGAATACCTTTTGATAGGTTAAGGCTAGTTTCAAACAAAGTTTACAAATTTTGGCTCTGTGGATAAATTTGACATAATTTCTTGCCTATTTTTTGATGGGATTGAAGATGTGTCCTTCATAAAAATGTTAGAGAACATATTACTTGTTGTTATTTAAATTTTAGATTTTACTGAGTTAATTTACTATTTCAAAAGTGTTTTAATTCAACTGTTAGAGAGACTAGGACAAAGAGTTATTATTGAATACGAACATTTTTAGACCAAGTGCTTCAATAGTTGTGTTTCATATGCCATGTGTTAAGTATTTCTATTAATGTGAAAGCATGTGTTGATATATATATATATATATACATATCTATGAAGGTGTATTTTGGAATTTTTTATGGGCTATCATTTTTTGGATGTTTTATTGGCATTATCATGAGAATAGTGAATGCGTATTTCATGTCATTGGTAGTTGTATCCTTAAGTTATAGTTAGAACATGTACATCTTAAACCGTGCTATGTCATAATCACTTCCACATCATGAACTGAACACCCGTTTGATACCATCGTGGTCAGGAGCATAGCGTATAAGAATGTAATGGTGTCATACTTTATGGAATGGGGGGTGTCCTTTTGTGAATTCCTAAAGGTTAGTGCATCGAGTCTTAGAATTTGGATTGATGTCGGGAAAGGAATCACTGACTCTTCAGGTGGGGAGTCAGAGTGCTTCTATACCCACTCCTTGTGATATGAATGGAACAACCGAGGTATGACATTAGGTGATGAGGTCACTATTTCAAAACAAAGTTCATATATAATGACTTTGATGTTCAAGTACCAATAAAGTTAAATCTTGGATCCTTTGAAAATTGGTCAGTTAGTTAGTTTGATCATACGCTTATTTTTCTCCTCGAGTCCAAGACTTGGCACTGACATCGATATATGTATCACTAACTATTTTGGTGGGGAGTCAAAGTGTTGCTCTATCTACATCATTGTGATATGAATCAAACAGCCAAGTATAACACCAAGTGATGAGGTCATTATTTCACAACGAGGGCCATACGTGGTGCTCAGTTCTTCAGGTAGTAATCAAGTTTTATCTAATGGGTCTTTCTATAATGGATTCGTTGGTTTCTATCCTTTTGGTCAGGGTGGTTACATACTTGGTGCATTTTTCTTATTTAGTTATTATTCTTGTTGTAATCTATTTGAGATCTATGACTTGTAATATGCATTTTTATCCTCTTATTGCCATCTTGATGTGTAATCTATTTGCAATCCATATTAGTGCTTTTATGCATGATCTAGAAAGGTAAGGTTATAAAGTTTATTTCTAAGCATCGCAGCTCCAGGCGTTTCATGCCACGTGATGGAGAAGAATTTCTTGAGGAAGGGGTGTTTCAAGATTAGGCGGAGTCTGGTTCGAGTAAGAGAAAACGAAGTCATTTTTCCTTCTTATCACTTCGGTAGAGTGTGTAATAGTCGTAGATTCCTTCTCTTTTGATATGTATTATAACACTTGAACAAGATATTTGATTCGATGTAATCATTGGTTTTGTACTTATGAGTGAGAAGTAATGACAATGACTGTATTATCCTTTATGATAAATATAAATTAGCGCGTAGCATAATCTCTACTATTATTTATATGTCTTGATGTCCCCGAAATTAGAGGCATCATATAAATGTTGTATCTTTTATGCTTTAATCACATTATTTAATATTAATGATGAGATAATGATGGTAGCCATTCAAGACATATCCAAAAACCCTAAAAACCCTAATTTTTCGACCAAAAGATGAATTATTGGAATTGTTTCAGCAAAAAAAAAAAACATTTTTCCATCATAAAACATGAATAATGATACTAAATGAAATACTTTTTTCATGGATAAAAATCACTTCTTATCCAAAAAAAAAAAAACCTTTGAGGTGATTCCAGCAGTCCTACTTAAGCTCTAGGGAATCTATGGCAGCAAGGAATGTTAGGGTATTCCTTTTGAGGAGAAGTCATTTCTATCCAAGGATAAGTGATCTCTATTCCAACTAAGTGTCATCTAACCTCCACTATTCTTATTTTAATTTTAACTTTTATTCTTGGATTTGGGCTTAATCATAAATAAATGGGTGATGAGTAGAGAAGCATTGTGGGGTAAGGTGTATGCCTAATCTCCTCCCACTTCGTGTCTTAGCCATCGACCCAAGTTCTTTGGTAATGAAACGGCTTGGGTAGGGACCCGGTCCCTTTGTATTTCTAAAGGTTAATGAAACTATGATATGAGATTTTCGGTGGAAAATGGTAAGTGTTTAATTTTGCAGGTAAATTAAAACTTGATCATGATAACTATTGTTAACAATAATTGTATGCTTGGTAATGCAAGAGAATAATTGTTGTGGGTTATTTGGGTGAATTTTGTGGTGTTCGAATTATAATTTGATTCTTTCATACATCTTTTGTTCAAGTTCCCACCCAGCGTTGACCGCTCGAGCAGCCTAGAGTCTGCTCAAGTGGACTAGTGACAGAGAGTTTTTAAAAAATGAGTTAGTCCGCTCGAGCAGGCTTAGGCGGTGATTTGACTTTAAGTTGCGGGTTAAGACATTTCCTTCTCATTATTTTCATCCCTCTCTCTCTCTCTCTAGAACAGAAGTTGAGACCTAGGGTTGTGTTTGGTGAGTTCTTAGAACCCTCTTTGTTCCTCTAGAGTGGATCCCTTGCTTCTCTTTTGGTTGAACACCCCTTTAGAGGCTTAAGTTTGGCGTTAGAAGCTTCTTCTTCGCCTTTCAATTGAAGATATTTGAGGTTAGAGCTTGCAAGGACTTCATTTTTTGTGCTTTGTGCATCTAAGAGGTAGAATCTATGACTATCCTTTAATATTTATGTGATATGAGTGGTATATTTGAAAATATATACATGAAAGTATGAAAATGAAGATTTTGAAACCCTAGGTTAGGGTTTGATGTTTAAGCAAGTTAAGTCTTGAATTTGTGGAAAGTTTAAGATGATTCTATCTTCTTATTGTTGTTAGATATGATTGGCATTGAAAAACATGGAGCTAGGGTTTGGTTTTTGGGAGAATCCTTAAGAATTTGGGAGTTTTTGTATCAATGTACTCAACAATTAAATTGGTGAACGATTTGATAAATTTTGGGTTGTGGGAACCTATTTACATGCATAAAATCCATGAATTTGATGATATGTGGAATAATGGAATGATATATTAGGGTTTTGAATAAACCTTGTGATAGTAATGAGTTTTGGAGTCCACAACGTGTGGGTTGGGGTTTTTAAGCTAATTGAAATCGAAACATGGGAAATCCATGAAGTTACGAATGTACATTTATTGTTAACCCTATGTGTGTTGGGTGTTGACGAGAGAAACCATGCTTGGGTTTGACTCGCGTGTTTGGACATTGATTTGATAAAATAAAAGGATCGATTTTGGGATCCAAGGATCGTTTAAGTTGGACTTTAATAGCTCCTCGGTGAAAAAATAAAAAACTGTGCAGATTTGGTGACCTATCCTTTGGCTAATAACCAGAACAAGGCATTAGTCGTGACAAGTTATAAAATGCATCGTTACTTAGCGGGCCTCGCGTGGCCTAGTCGGTAGTAATGTGGTGTGAATCTATAAGATCATCCGGCATCGGCTCTTGGAAAATAAATCACGAGTTTGTTGAAATATGAGAAAATGTAGGTAACGTGTGTGTGCGTTGGTGTGAATTGTGGAAATTGATAACGTGGGATATGGGTAATGGAATTGAAACCTAAGACTTATAAAGGGTTGTGTAAGAAAATGGGTTTGGTTGTACCATGATTCTTGGTTATGTGAACGGACTTTTGGTAGAAAATAAAGGTTAGTTTTGAGTAAACTATGTGTTGCACTTTGCATAATCATCCTCGTATGTCATGGATATGTTCATTGGTAGTTGATTTTCTATAAGCCTCGGCTTATGTTGTTTAACAACATTTTAGGTGATAGAAGAAAGAAAGTGCTGGATTGTGGGACGTGGTCACAGGACCCTTTTTGTACAAGTGATAGAATTACATGATTCATTCGTTTCATCTTCTAAGAGTTTATTGTTGTAAATGTAATTCTTTCTAGAAACTTGGATAATTGTTATGGTGGGTTGGAGTAACCCGTTTGTAAGGCCCTAAGGTCATGTGTTCATATTTTGAATGCATGTGAGGGCGTTGGACTCATATTTTAGATTGAATTCCTTGGTTTTTAGGATGAAATATTACAGTTTCAAATGTTGAAATTTCATGTTTTCGGGTTAAATGGAGTTGTTTCATTACCAAATATATGTTTTACTTCATATTTGAGCCTACCAAAAAGCAAGCTTGAAACTTGTGATAATTAGGTATTTTTTCAACACTTAGAAAATTTTTTGAGATTTTGGTTAGAATGCTCTCGGGTACCTCACCGCTCGAGCAAACTGCCGCTGTGTGAAAATTTTGGGTCTTTGTTTAAAAAGGGGTATTCATTTGGTACCTTCTTGGACACCCTTTAGCGTATAAAATGGTATATTTTGGGAACTATTTTGCACGTAAAACTCTTACTTTTATTATCATCTTATATAAGAAAATTGGGTGCCTTGCTTTGTTTTACCGTAAAGGATCGTTTTAGAAACTCGGTTGGTTGAGAAGTCTCTAAATCGGGTTCTTATCTTTATCATCCGTTTGGGTTTTTATCGTTATGAAATTGGGGCATTACAGATTGGTATCAGACATTTAGGTTCGATTACCTAAGTGTCGTGGGAATGATTGATCCATTGCGTGAGAGTTACATTGATGTGTGGTAATCATGTATCTGTGTGTTAGCATGATATATCTGCAAAGTAATTTGATTTTTGCTCTCTATGTGTTTGATGGGTATGGAGGTTGAATTTCTAGGATGATGTATTTTTCCCTTGGACGTCCGGTCGATTAGTTTGGGGTTCGAGTTAGAAAGACATTTGATCGACGCCCGTTCTAACTAGAAATCTAAACGACTTACTCAGATTAACGTGTCATTCCAGTTAATCCTCCACGTTATGTGAGATGTGTTGATGATGTGATATGCATGATGGGATAACATGATGAAAGTAATGTTATCCGTGAGGGATGAGTGATTTGGGTCATGGTATTGGTATCTCTCTTTATTCCTTCTTATATATAGATCGATGTTGCCAAGATGAGGTAGTGGCCGAGGTTGCGCATATGCCTAGGCTCCAGAGGAAGAGAACATGCATGCCCCCCATGAACAAGCGAGCTGCGTTGACGTTGTTCAGGAGATGCTCACTATGATGAGAGCTTTAGCCGACGCGGTTAAGGTTGGAGCAAGAGCTCCCGAGCCAAGGGCCATGGTGGCAATGAGAGAATTTCGACAGTTGGATCCTTCATTCTTCTCTAGGGAGTCGAACCCCAAAGTTTGTACTGAGTGGTTAGAGGTGACCACAACAATGAGGAAGAGTTGCGGGAAAAGTTGGCAGTGTTCCAACTGCCAGATGACGCGAGAGAGTGGTGAAAGTTTACCAAGATCACTAGGATCGTCTTGCAGGAGTACTTTTCGAGATCATCAAGGGATACCTATCGTGAGGAGTTTCTTTTCCTCATCCACGGTACCCTATCTGTGGTCTAGTACAAGGCCAAGTTCATAAATTTGTCACAGTTTGCATCGGATATGGTTGCAACGGAAGAGTTATTCACCAAGTAGTTTGAGCAGGGTCTTTGGCCCGCCATCAAGGATAGGATTGTAGCTTTGGGCTTTTGAGTATATACTGAGTTGGTGGAGGCAACCATTCCGGTTGATAATGCCATAGCTAAGAGCCAAAATATTAGAGAGAGTAAGTCGCATCAAGGGGATTCTAGTGCGCAGTCAGAAGGGCGCCAGTTGAAAAGGAAGAAATCGGGAGGAGCGAGTTCTTATCCTATGGGGTCCCAACCACAGCTACGGTCGGCACCCGCACCATCGATGGATTCGTCAGGACATTCTGAACGTCAGGAGCTGATTTTCTTCTTGTGTAAACAGCCGGGGTATCGTGTCAGGGAGTGCCCATAGCAGGGATAGCAGTAGAGTCAAATTCGGGGGAGGGCCTCATATTTTTGCTATTAGTGCAGTAAGGAGAGCCACATGTATCGAGATTGCCCTCAGGGAGGGAGTGCACAGGGTGCTTTTGGAGCACCACCAGGATAGGCGTCACAGGGGCAACAGGGCTACAGGCAATCGCAGCAGCAGTCGAGAGTGCAGTCTGTAAGGACAGTAGGAGGGGGTACTTCAGCCCAGTCAGTAAGACAACCGGGAGCTAGGGGGAGCAGTGGGCCAAATCAGGGGAATCAGGGGCATCAGGGGCATCAGGGGCAAGTGTATGCCCTTGTGGAGCCTAGTACTTCTGTAGCACCTACCGTGCTAGAAGCCATAGCTAGCCTGTCGATTATTCGAGGTACCTTCTTAGTGTATCGTTCATGGGCCAGTGGTCACGTTGACACCGGTGTATCGCATTCATTCATCTCATCTGCATTTGCATTTGTATCTGCATTGACATTAGAGGTAAACATCATGGGTAGCGTCTTATGTATAGAGACACCGATTTGTGGGACTACCATTTTGAGATGCGTTTGTAGAGCCTGTGAGATGGAGATTGCCAACCACCGTTTAGTATTTGATTTCATCGTACTCGATATGACCTCATTCGACATCATTTTGGGAATGGATTAGTTAACCACCTTTCGTGCCTATATCGACTGTGACTAACGATGAGTGTTCATTTGTACTCCTGAGGGAGAGTCCTTTTATTTCGTGGGCGATCGAGAAGACGGTTTGGTGCCCAAGCCTCATGATTCACGGAGCCGTAGTAGCCATAGCCTTCTTTTCTCCGCTTTATTTACGAAGGAGATTGATTCTACTCATGGGGAGCTTCCTCTTGTTGTTTGTGAGTTTTTGAATGTCTTCCCGGACAATCTATTTGAGCTTCCACCCTAGCGAAAAGTAGAGTTTTCCATCGACCTCATCTCGGGGACTACCCCTATTTCTATGCCTTCATATCGCTTTGCACCAGCTGAGTTGCTAGAGTTGAAGGTGCAGGTCTAGGAGTTGTTGAACAAGGGTTTTATTCGTCCTAATGTGTCACCTTGGGGAGCACCCGCATTATTTGCAAAGAAGAAGGATGAGTCCTTGCATTTCTGTATCTATTATCGTAAGTTGAACCACATGACCATTAAGAACAAGTACCCTATGCCTCATATCGACAACTTGTTTGACCAACTGAAGGGGTCATGCTGCTTATCTAGGAAAGATTTGAGATCGGGTTACCATCAGTTGCGAGTCAAGGAGGAGGACATTCAGAAGACTGCCTTTTGTACCCATTTTGGACATTTTGAGTTCTTAGTCATGCCTTTTGGACTAACGAATGCATCGGCGATGTTCATGGATCTCATGAACCTTATCTTTCACCCTTACCTAGATCGATTCGTGGTAGTGTTCGTGGATGATATTATGATTTATTCACCATTGGAGGAGACACATGAGGAGCATCTTCAGATAGCTCTACAGTTATTCCAAGAACGCCGTTTGTACGATAAGTATGATAAATACGAGTTTTGGTTGCCCGAGGTCAAGTTTTTGGGGCACGTGATTTTGGGAGATAGGGTGGCAGTGGATGCTTCTAAGATAGAAGCCGTGGTGAGTTGGGAGAGGCCAAAAAACATGTTCGAGATTCGGAGTTTCTTAGGACTGGCAGGTTACTATCAGCGGTTCGTGAAGGATTTTTCTAGGCTTGCAGCACCTATGACCCACCTCACGAGGAAAGGAATCAAGTTCGTATGGACCGACAGTTGTGAGCTCACCTTCCAAACATTAAAGGAGAGGCTAACCAATGCGCTTATTTTGATCGTGCTGGAGAGGGGACTTGGCTATGCAGTTTATTGCGATGCGTCGCATAAGGGTTTGGGTTGCGTGTTGATGCAACAGGGCAAGGTGGTTGCCTATGGGTCAAGGTAGCTGAAGATTCGCGAAAAGAACTATCCCACACATGACTTGGAGCTCGCAGTGATAGTCTTTGCTCTAAAGACTTAGAGGCATTATTTGTATGGAAAATGCTTTGAGGTATTCTTGGATCATAAGAGCTTGAAATATTTGTTCTCACAGAAGGATTTGAATCTACGCCCGAGGAGGTGGATAGAGTTTTTGGAATATTATAATTTTGATCTACAGTATCATCCAAGCAAGGCCAATGTGGTGGCTAATGCACTTAGTCAGAAATCTTTGAGCTCGTTAGCTCACGTGGCCGTTAGAGAGTGGAATATTCTTGGGGACGTCGGCGAGTATGACCTGCAGTTTGGCGAGTCTAGCGATGGTGTTACCTTGTTCACGGTGGTTTCTCGACCCACCCTTATTCATCGCGTTGTAGAGGCTCAACAATCAAATGCAGAGAGCTTCATGTTTCGGGAACAAGCCTTGGGTGGCAAGGATGCCAAGGGGTGGACCATCCACTCTGATCAGAGTTTGAGGTTGGCGGGAAGGATCTTCCTGCCGGAGTCATGTCATGATAGCGTGCTTCGTGCGTTTCATTGTTCGCGTCTTGCAGTACATTCGAGTGGCACCAAAATGTACCACGACTTGCATAGACAGTTCTGGTGGAGAGGTACGAAGAGAGATATTGCATTGTTTGTTTCATGTTGCCTTACTTACCAGCAAGTAAAGGCCGAGCATCAGAGACCGACAGGTCTATTGCAGCCATTGCTAGTATCAGAATGAAAATGGGAGAACATCGCCATAGATTTTGTGTTGGGACTTTCGAGATCGCCGAGGGGGCATGGCGCCATTTGGGTTGTGGTGGACAGGTTGACTAAGTTTGCGCACTTCCTTCCTATTCGCATGACAGATCTTGTTGATATGCTTAGCAAGTTTTATGTAAGTGTGATTGTCAGCCTCCATGGAGTGTCGATTTCCATCGTCTCAAACTGAGACCCTTCTTCACATCACGTATTTGACAGAGTTTGCAGTCAGCAATGGGAACAAGCTTACTTCTCAGTACTACTTTTCATCATCAGATAGATAGTCAGTCGGAGCGCACCATTTAGATACTCGAGGATATGTTACAAGCATGTGTTCTAGACTTTCGTGGATCATGGGAGGACCATTTTCCTTTGGCAGAGTTTGTCTACAATAACAGTTACCAGTTGAGCATTGAGATGGCGCCTTACGAGGCACTGTATGGTAGACCTTGTAGATCACTCGTTTGTTGGTCTAACATTGGTGAGATGGCCGTGTTAGGGCCCGAGCTTATGCGTGAGACCACGAAAAAGATTCTCACAATTCGTAAACATTTAGTGACCGCCCAAAACTGACAGAAGAGTTACGCGGACAAGAGGAGAAGACCATTGGTGTTTGAGGTGGGGAACCATGTGTTCTTGAAGGTCTCACCACGGAAGGGTTTGATGAGGTTCAGAAAGAGTGGGAAGCTATCACTCCATTTTAGGAACTATTTTGCACGTAAAACTCTTACTTTTATTGTCATCCTTTACAAGAAAATTGGATGCCTTGTTATGTTTTACCATAAATGATCGTTTTACAAACTCGGTTGGTTGAAAAGTCTCTAAACAGCGTTTTTGTTTTTATCATCCGCTTGGAATTTTATCGTTATGAAATCTAGGTATTACTGCTTGGCCTTATCTAAGTAGAGTTATTCAAAAATATTGGTTCTTGGTTCTAAAATCAAGTGACAACTCCTATTTTACAAATCTCGAATTTTGATTATTAGCTTTGTGGGAAAGTAAGAATTGTCAATCGAATTCAATGTGGCTAGGTTTTCAAAAATTAAATAGATCCAATGACTTGTAGACTTTAAAATTAAATGGCTATTTAATCATAATCCATGACTTGAGTGGGCTTTTATCGGGTTTAAGGAATTTGGAAAAAGCTTATAGCTAAAGCAACATCCACACGTTCTGACTCGATAAAATTGGACATTTTTATGGCTTGCTCACAGTGGTGATTCCGCTTGGGGCTATAGCAGGCTAAACTCCGAAGTATTCTTGATTTATTTTTAAGCCCATTGGGACTTTCAAGACATTGCACTTTATGAGCCTTTTGTCGTGCAATCCTTGAAGCCTTTTTTGAGCAACTTTTTGGAACTAAGTTCCCTTTGCGTACCTTGTACCCTCATCTAAGGTTAAGGGTCATCAACGTACTGACCCGGGCCAGGTCGGGTTGGGCTTGAACTTAAATGGTTAGGCCTAATCCCTACCCAATGGGCTTAGACAAGGTGGACTAATGGGCGGGCTAGTAGTGGGCTAATAGACTTTCTATATTTTTTTAATCAGATTCATTCATTTTGTAGAGCTCATTGGGTTTGTTATTCATGAAAAAAATATAATTTATCCGATATCTTTAGTACGTGATCGGAAAAAAATTGTTTAACTATTTAACAAAAAAATTATTTATAAATAAGTGTACTGCATTCACATAGTTATATATATCGGATCAACTTCATTTTTGGTAAATAATAAACTCGACAAGCTCTACATAATAAATAAATCCTATCAAAAAATATATATATATAAATAATTCATTTAAATTGGAAGAAAACTAATAGACCAAGCCTGACTAGTTGTTGAAAAACCAAATAAAGAAAAACAAAATTGAATTGGAAATAACATTTTGTATCATTTCATATCCAATTAAAAATAAAAGATCTAGTCCAAATCTCATAATTAACATAATCTATGTAATTGTTCAATTCAAGAAGAAGTTTAATTCTTTATCATTATTTTTTGGGGTTTAGGCGGGCCTTTCGGGCAGGGCTGGAGGGCGGGCCTACTAGGCTAGGCTATTGGGTAGGTCGGACTTCAACAAGAATACTCCAACCCAACCCAACCCAACCCAACCCAACCCAAGTATAATTCAGGCGAGCCGAGCTCACCTGAGCATCGGGCTTGAGGTGGGCTTTAGGCCAATGGGGTGGGCAAACTTGAGCCAAATAACAATCTAACAGGTAAATTAATAATACTTATTTTGGGCATATAAAAAAGGAGTTGGGAATGCATCTACTAAGTCAATCACCATTACACATGGATTACACTCATGCTAACAGTTGATGGATGGTGAACTTTGCTTCCTATCCCAAGAAGGTTAACCCTTTTGACCACTCAGTTTTTAGACTGTAGCAAATCATAGAATTTATCCAACTAGGACTGGACCCCTTAAACTAGGGCATCTTTGTTTTCCATTGTTATGCAAAATAGCAAATGATTGGATCACTAAAAGCACCTTGATTGGGCGTTCAAAAGCCAATCTGTTTAAGTCCATTTGGTCCATAAAATATTAAAAAACAAAAAAATAATAATATTATATTATTATTTATTATTGTAATTTTAAGTAAAATTTATTTCTCTAATTATTACTATCGGTTACAAAATTCATATAAAGTGGTTAGTAGTCCATTCATGTTTTTAGGCGTTACATAATAATTATATTATTAATTACATATTGAATATCATAATGGCCATGTAAATAAATTATGTTTATTATTAGTAATACTGTTCCCTTACAAAATTCAATAAGATTAGTGGTGTTTATATAATAGTGTTCTTAAAAATGTGTGTTGAGAAGATAAAATAGTTTTCGAAGAGTGATCTTCTACTATTATTTTTTTAATATTTTATTTTATATTTATGAGCAATTTCAGTACATAACTCATTCATATCCTTTTAGTGGACGTAAGTGTTGGATAAAGAAGGTTTATAAGTACTTGGGGTATATTTTGGAGTCGATACATTCTGTTTGAACATTCACGTTGAGAGTAATATCGCTTTTAGACCAATAAGTACAACTCTATTAATTTCACAGGTTATATTTTTTCTACTGTATATCTTTTTCATGCTCTATTATCTCTAGTGTCATCTTATGAAAATGTGTAATGTGGACACTATATAGAATATCAACATATGAAATTAAGAAATTATACTATTTAGATATCTTTTAGGATATTATATTATTTAAATAATATTTTATTTGCCATTTCTGGTTAATTAGGATATTATATGATTTTGTTTTTTTTAGTTAAAGATTCAAGTTTCTATTTTTAAATTAAGGTTTATGCTTATAAATAAAATGGTCCTCCAATGTATTGGGCACATTTTGAATGAATAAAAATTAAATTTTAGAGTTTAGATTGTTAATTTAAAAAAAAATTCTGTTCTTTTTAGTTGCTAGTTCTTTAATCATCAATTGTCTAACATCAATTAGTATTAGAGCAAATATCGATTCTGCTATTTGACAGAGAAAAATCACATCAGTCTTGTTAACAACCAAAAGAAAATATGACATAATATCACACTAATAATTGCGCGTTCACAAAGTGCGAGTGAAATACTATACACATTTTTTTTTTGACAAGTTGAAATATGAAATGGGAGTTGCTAAGACCCTGTATGATAATGTTTACATTTTTTTAATTTTTATTTATATTAAACATAAAACATGGTTTTATTTATTTTTATAAGAAAAATAAAAATATGTTTGGCACATAGATATTTAAAAAAGTAGTGGTCAAAGATTGTGGACGAATGTATTAGTCGAAGGTATGGTTAGAGATAGTGACCGAATGTGTTATCTGGTGATGATATCAAGATGTAATGATAGTGATCGGAAGTAGTGATCGAAAGAAGTTGTCATATGTGGTGGTTAGAGATGGTGGTCGAATGCAGTGGTCAGAAGTGGTGGCTAAAAGCGGTGGTTGAAGGTGATGGCCAGAAAAGATAGCCAGATGTAGTGGTCAGAGGCAGTGATTGGAAGTGGTAGTTAGACATGGTGACTGAAAGTATTAACTCGTGATGATAGCAACAGGTAACAATAACAGTCAAAAGTGGTAATCAAAGACAGTGGTCATATGTTGTAGTTGAAGGTAGTGGCCGAAGGTAGGGCGATAGTGTTGTGGATTCAATTAATATCACGATCAAATCCAACCCATAAGTTGCCTTTATGCAAACAAGCCACAGAAGAAATAACGAACAAAGATCAAACAGTCATACAAAAGAAGAGAGTATTTATGTGGTTCGACAAATAATGCTTGCGTCTATGGACTCACAATTTCACTATAGATCAATAGATAATAGAGTACAAGAGTTTTGGAGCACAAGATAAGAAGAGAGAACACAAAAACATGTAAAACCCTAAGACTGCGCAAAACTCTTGCAGGCTTATAAAACACTATTCTTGTAGAGGCCGTTGGGACCGCTTGATCGGTCACAAGCACCTCTGGATTTCTCCTGTAGTCTGCACAAACTGCTGCGAGCCAATGCACACTACTCGAGCAATCTCAAGACCGCTCGATCCGTCTGTCTCTATTTTAAGATTTTCTCCAGTTTCAACAGGCCGAATGTGTTGGTTAGAGGCGGTGGTTAGAAGGAGTGGCCGAAAATAATAATTAAAAGTGATGGAGAAAAATAGATAAATGAAAATGCGTTTATAAATAAATGAAAGCACATTTATTCTGTTTACAAAAATTTAATAAATTTTGAGAATTATTTATATCTTTTTGAAAATAAAAATAATTATTAAACATCTTTTAGGTTACATTTTAAATTAAAAATAAAAATAGAAAACAATAAACATAAACATTACCAAATGGGAACTACATAACCATATTTCTGTTGACTACACCCATCGCATGTATTGCGATACTTGGACATAAAACATAAATACTTCCTTGCGATGGGTTTTCCCAATATATATATAAGCTTCCTTCATGAAATAGGCAGTGGAATTAGTAAACGGAAACTGTAAAACTTAAGGTAAGAAAGAAGGGTCTCTTATAAATACTCCATTTTTTATTTTTGAAGCTGCCTTTGGAGTCCAAATTACAAATATATATATATATAGCCTTCATCGTGACATTTCCATATTAAGCTAAAAAAGAAAGGAGTCAAAAAGATGCTTTCTTCGTCGCTTTCTTATAGTAGAAGAAGATGAGAGAAATGCTGAGACAGCCAAAGAAAAGTTTTGAAGTTTTATTTCGTTTATTTTTAGGGTTTTTTTTTTGGTTCAAAATGCGATTTCAACTTAAATCCAAATCTTGAATGCCATAATACATATACAAACAATCTTAATTCCATCGATCGTTACTCAAAGGAGGGTGAGATCAAAAGAGAGGCTGAGAGACAGCAAAAGCCAATTTCTAAAGCTCTCTTCCATCTAAAATGTGATTTCAACAAGATTGATACGACAAGAAGGTAATCAACTCGATTGTATCAATATATATTCAATTAGTGTTTTTGTGATTTTTGGCCAGATCTTGAATCAATTAGCAGGTACATACATACAATGATTGTTTTTGCTCTATGTAAGGGGTTGGTCCACTCAAACACCTTTCATTCCCGTTTGGGTTCTCCACTGGTGGCCCAATTCCACCGAATTGCACCGTAAATGGTAGCGGCACTGTCGCGACTGTTCGATTCAAGCCCTTCCCCACCTCTTCAACCGCAACTCCTCACCCACTTCACGCAACAGAGTTCTCCTCCAGAACTATGTCACTTATCGCGATACATTTACAAGATTGAGTTGGGTTGTTCTTATCTTG